>PVLA01011900.1:0-48899 GCA_004027455.1 Hydrochoerus hydrochaeris | reverse complement strand
AGGGAGATGTGGAGGAGCTGCTACTGCCCCCTTACCGCCTGTCAGCTCCACCCACGGTGCCACCAGCACTGCCAGAAGAAGAGGAACCTCCTCGTCATCCACCAAGCCCTATCCAGACCAGGAGCTGACCACACCCAGAGTCACCAGATTCCTCCTCCACTGCCCCCACTCCCATGTTTTGCCCCTTGTGGGAGATGCCCAACTCTAAGCCCCCATTTTTGTCTATGTTCCTTTCCCTACATCCTATCTATATAATTGGAAAGGGCAAAACCCACTGTTCTCTAAAGACCCCCAAGGTCTCATTTCTCTGTTAGAATCCATTTTCCCTATTCATCATCCCAGGTGTTATTCACCGCCAAGGAGAGAGAGCATATTCAGGCATTGGGACAAAGGGCAGTGCTGGATCCAGATGGAAATTCATCCTCAGACCCAGATCGCCTGAACCAGAATTTCCCTTTATCTCAACCTGACCGGAACCCCAACACCACAGAAGGTAAGGAGGCTCTAGCCCAGTATTGCCCTTGTTCCTTACAGCCCTCAGAGGCACCACCAAGAGACCCACAAACAAATCTGTCCAAGGTTTTAGAGGTAAGACAATTGGCTACTAAATCTCCATCAGGTTATCTAGAGTGGTTATTAGAGGTCTATTGTCCTTATACACCCACAGACCTGGTTGCTCCTGAGAACTCAAGGGCATTAACATCGCCTTTGTTACTCAATCGGCCCCAGATGTTAAAAAAAAAAAGTTACAAAAGCTTGAAGGATTTAAAGGGATGCCCCTTAGTCAGCTGGTAAAAATTGCTCATAAAGTATTTGACAATTGGGAGAGCTGACAGGAGGTCAATGATAAAAATGTAACCAAGGTGCTGGAAATCTTAAGTACAAGAGTTATGCCTCCAGATAGCAAAGACAAGGATGACAAAAGAGGCAAGGAGCGCCCTCCATGAGATAAGGATCAATGTGCTTATTGCAGAGAAATGGGACATTGGCGTAGAAATTGCCCCAGACTAAAAGTGAAAAGAGAAAAAGATGCAAAGATTCTATTATCCCAAGATTGAGGGATTCAGGGCTCTGCTCCCCCCCTTGAGCCCAGGCTAACCTTAAAAGTGGGGGGCCAACCCGTTGATTTTCTGGTGGACCTGGCAGCAGCCCATTCTGTTTTGACACAGCCATTAGGGACTCTGACAAAAGAGAAACTGAAAGTATTAGGAGCCACTGGTACTGAACAGGTCTATCTGAAACTGCAAGCCTGGCTTGCCAGACCTGGGCAGAAGACTATCTCTCATGAGTTTCTCTGGGTGCCGGAGTGTCCGGATCCCCTTCTGGGCAGGACCTTTTATACAAACTAAAGGTCCAACTCAGTTTTGAAGCAGTGGCTCCAATCATGATGCTAGTCTCTGAAGCACCTGATGAAATCCATAGCACAAAGGTGTATGCTCTCTATCCTGAGGGGGAAGGACACCTCTTGCTAGAACCTAAGGTGTTAGGTGACAATACGCTCCTGCACTGCTGGAAACAGGCGATCCCTAACGTTTGGGCGGAGGATAATCCCCCAAACCTAGCGATACGCCAGATTCTCTTGGTCATAGAGCTCCTCCCACAGGCAAACCCAATCCGGTTCAAGCAATATCCTATAAGTCTGCAGGCACGCCAAAGCATTGCTAAGCATATAGCAAGGCTAAAAGAATATAATATCTTAAACCTTGTCTCTCTTCCTGGAACACTCCATTACTGCCTGTCCAAAAGCCTGGAACCCAAGATTACCGACCAGTGCAGGATCTCTGAGAGGTAAACAAGTGAGTCATGACTCTCCACCCTACTGTGCCCAACCCCTATATGTTGCTAAGCTCGCTGAGCCCAGATCAAACTTGGTACTCAGTAATGGACCTGAAGGACACTCTCGTCACCCTGCCCATTGCTCTGGTAAACCAACCCATTTTTGCCTTTAAATGGACTGATCCTGTGTCAGGAGTGTCTGAACAACTAACTTGGACATGCCTACCTCAGGGATTCAAACATGCACCCACCCTATTCAATGAGGCCCTTGCTAGAGATATCATGAACTATAGAGAGGAGTACCCCAATGTAATGCTGTTGCAGTATGTTGATGATCTCCTGATAGCCATTGATTCTCATGAGAACTGTATAAGTGCCACTGAGGCCCTTTTGTGAACTCTAAGTAAGCTAGGATATAAAGTTTCTGCTAAAAAGGCCCAGCTCTGTCAGCAGTGTGTAACCTAACTGGGGTAACAAATTCATGAAGGAAAAAGGACTCTGTCCTCTCAAAGAATACAGACTATCTTACAGATACCTGTTCCCAAGATGAAAAAACAGATGTGAGAATTTCTGGGAGCTGTAGGGTATTGCAGGCTTTGGATCATTAATTTTACAGAGGTGGCACAATCTCTCTATGATGCTTTAAAGTGGATTACACAAGACACCCTAAAATGGACTGAGACTCAAGATCAGGCCTTCAATCAGCTAAAGTGGGCCCTCACTGAAGCACCTGAAATGGTTTTGCCTGACTTACACAAGCCCTTCTCTCTCTATGTTGATGAAAAAATGAACATAGCTAAAGGAGTATTAACTCAAAGCTTGGGACCTTGGCAATGTCCAGCCAAAAAGTTGACTTTTGGACAGAAGCTTATTGTTGTTCCCTCACACTCCCTGGAAACTCTAATCAAGGCCCCACTGAGCAGATGGCTGTCCAATGCCAGGATTATGCATTATCAGGCCCTACTTCTAGACCCTAACTCCATTGTTTACAAGACAACTGCAGCGTTGAATCCTGCCACATTGCTGCCTGATGGTGATCCTTCTGCATCTCTCCACGACTGTTCTGAGGTAATTGTTCACCTCCAAAGTCTCCAACAAGATTTGACTGATGAGCCCTTGCCTGAGGACCCCTCATACTTCTCTGATGGGAGTAGCTATATCCATCAAGGTAAAAGAGTCATGGGCACAGAGGTTACTACCAAATCCCAAGTTTTGTGGGAGAAAGCCCTGGGTCCAGGTACATCCACTCAAAATGCTGAGCTTATTGCTCTCACTGAGGTTCTCAAATTGGCAGAAGGGAAGCAGGTCAATATCTATACTGACAGCAGATATGCATTTGCAACAGCCCATATGCATGGGACCATTTATCAAGAACGAAGCCTGTTGACCTCTGGGAGACAAAAGATCAAAAATGCCCCCAGATACTTGATCTACTCACCACCAACTGGATGCCAGAAAAGGTTGTAACCATACATTGTAGAGCCCATGATCCTGTTATAAGGGGAAACAACTTGGCAGATGCCAGAGCCCGAAAGGCAGCTACAAAATCAGTGGGGACCAAGATGGCCCCGATATTATTGTTGATTTCTCCCACTTTGTTGGAACCTGTGTATACTCAAAAGGACCTCCTTCTAGCAACGCAGCTCCAAGCCAAACTTAATATCCCTGGAGGCTGGTATCAGTTGCCCGACAAGTGAGTCCTATTGCCAGAGGCACTCAGGAGGGAATTTATTCAGCAGGCTCATAGGTCAACTCATTTGGGAGGATCAAAACTGGCTGATCTCTTTCAGAATGATATTTTATTCCTCAATTGTCCAAGTTTGCCCAGTCTGCAAGCCTCAGATGCCCACAATGTCAACTTGTAAATCCAAAGTAACAACTGCCGATTGAGACAAAGCGTTTTCGAGGAACCATGCCAGAAGAACATTGGGAAATAGACATTACTGAAATGGGAAAGCCAGGGCTATAAGGACATAAATATTTGTTGGTAATGGTAGACACTTTCACTGGCTGGGTAGAAGCATACACTACCAAGTCAGAGTCAGCTCTCATAGTAGTAAAAAAAAAACTCTTATATGGGATTATACCCCGATTTGGCTTGCCTTTATCTATGGGGTCCAGTAATGGCCCGGCTTTCATAACCTAAGTGTCCCAAAAATTAACTCAGGCTTTACAGATTGACTGGAAACTTCATTGCGCGTACCAGCCTCAGAGCTCAAGACAAGTAAAAAGGATAAATAGGACTTTAAAAATGGGGATAACTAAAATGGCCTTAAAAACTGGTGAAAACTGTGAGTCTCCTTCCTTTTGCCCTCTTGCATGCACGTTGTACTCCCTATGTTGCTGGAATTTCCCCTTTTGAAACACTATATGGGAGACCTCCACCCCTCATCCCTAAGATATCCGAAAAAAGCTTGCTGATCTTGCTAACCAGGACCTTATTAAGTCCCTCCAGGCAATTCAGCCAATCCTGACTTCAACTCACCACTTATTCAGACAACAGCACTCAGCACCTGAGGCCTCTTCAAGGGACAGTGATTGCAGTCTGGCTTCCAAAGATCTGGGGTTGTTTTTCCTTTCTTTTTAAATTTTATTTTATTTTTAATGGCAGCTAAAGGTATTCAGATTACAGTTAAATTGTGGCCTTTTAAAAAGATATGTTCTTATATTATTTAGAACATACAAGCTTATATTTTTAATCAGGTGAAATATATATGAAATTAATGAGTTTTTCTGATTAGATTCATCATGACTTTTCAGTACAATCATGATATTTACAGTATATGCTAAAATTCAGAATTTTCCAAATACTGAAATTCTACCAGCATTCTTTGTTAAGCTGTGCATGCAAAATTTAAAATTCTTATATTGTCACCTAAAATTTGCATGAAATATGTTTGAAGTATTTCAAATTTACAGTGAAGTGTAGCATTTTAAGGTAGTAAAAACACATGGAATGATTCAATATTTTAGACTACTAAAAAAATCACTTCAAGGATTTTATTAAAAGTTTTAATGTTGTCTGAAAAGTGAGAGAAAGGAAATTGACTGGTAATAAGTAAAAACAAGAGGGACAGAGAAAGTGGTTTTGTCTTCAAGTAAAATGTCTGGCTGTGCCAAAATGTAAAAAAAATAAATAAATAAAAGCTCAATTTAAAGGTGTATAGTAAGTTATAAAAAGATTAAAGAGATATAAATTTTATTTGCCTTGTTTTATAGTACCTGCCAGTAACAGGTTTGAAAAGAAACAAATCTGTTCAGAATTTGACAGTATTAGATAAGTTTTAGTGATTTATTCATAAGACTGATGAACCTTTAATGCAAAATGTTTCCATTAAAATGAGATTATACTCTCAGTATTGTTCATACTTGCCCGAGAAGGAATTCTTTTGTTATGCTTGGAAATGTGCTACTTGAAATTGAGATGGCTAGATCAATAAGATTAAGTATACCTAATTTCATAGTAGTAGACCAAAACTATAGACACCTCACTATACTCATTAACCAAGACCTAGCTAGCCTTGGCAACTCTATATCTAAATTAAAAGATTCTCTAAGCTCCTTAGCTAAAATGGTTTTACAAAACTGCTGAGGCTTGGACCTTCTTTTTCTAAAGAGGGAGGTCTCTGTTTGGTCTTAGGGAAAACCTGTTGCTTATGTACAAACCACTCTGGAGTTATTAGACAAAATATGGCTGCCCTTAAGAAATGCCTACAGGGAAGGGAACAAGCTCAACTGACAGAACAAAATTGGTTTAAACGTTGGTTCTCATTCTCCCCTTGGTTGTCCACCCTCATATCAGCAGCCATAGGACCCCTAATAGTGCTTTTAGTCGGTGTAACTACCGGTCCCTGTATCATAAATAAACTGGTATCTTATGTAAAAGGCCAAATACAGGCTGTCAAGCTGATGATCTTAGCTACCCAGGGTTATAAGCTAGTACCTATAGATTCAACTATGAGCCAAGGATTTGGCTCACTGACAAAAATCAGTGGGGGAATGTTGTAATCTAACTCAAGTGCTGCCATTCTGTTGTGTATGTGCCATGCCCTTTGACCTTTAAAAAAAAACAGGATGTCCTGTTTCCTCAGGAATGCACAGGTGTGGCACCCCCCCACATCTTTGCGGGTTTTTCTCCCTTTATAAACCACCCCCAAATCTTAGCCTAGTTGCACAGCAGTGTAAATTCCATCCTCACTCTGTGTCACTAGATACCAGCCTAAATAAATAAGCACTCTCTTCTTTTCCCTCCAAGACATCTTGGCCTTTTTATTCTTTTTGCCTTTTTACAATTTTCATTTTATTTTGGGGTGCAGCCTTTTGGGTTACAATGGCTGACAAACACAGATTTTAACAGATCCCATCTGATGCATCTCACTTACCAGGCCCTTTTGTCTGATTTACCTTCATTTATAGAGAAGGATGATATTGGTGACATTCATAGTGAAGCCGACCTATAGGGTAAGGTAAGAATTCACCGAAGCTGTTCTTTCATGTATCTTAAGCATCAAAATAATACATACAAACAACCTCATTTTCTCAGTGAACTACTACAAGACTTTCTTTTGTATTAGTTTCCTTAGGAATTATTCATGCATTAAACTGAAATCTGAACACTATAAAAGTCACATGACAAATTTAAAATTTAAATATACTTCAGCTTTCTCTTTTAAATATTATTTTGTATATTGTTACATATCTTAATGTTATTGTATTAAATATTGTCAGCATATATTTTATAACTTACATAAAATTGGTGTATGGAAAACTGGTATATGTCATTTATAAGTACATGAAAAGTAAGGCCATTTAGAGCTGTATGGTCTATGACAACGTGTAATCCACAAATTCTGGGAGCTGAAATTTCAGTTATGCTTTATTTTTTTTCCTGGACACACTGTGGGGACAAACCTTAATTTGTTGAGTATTACACCTGAATGGAAATACAAAAGCAAATACAACTCTTGGCCTGATTTGAAATCTAATAATGAGACAAAAATAAGGAATTACCTATGTTGCAGGCAGCTGAGTTAGTTAGAAATATAGGCAATGAGATAGTTCTGGGTCCTCAATGGAACTAGTGCAGACACCTGGCAACTGCAGGGGGGATTATGCCTCCTGCTGTGGGCCAGGCCTGGAGACAAAGGACAAAATAAATGCACCCATATCCTGAGGATTGATACCCTAAATAGTTCCCATACCCCTAGGAAAGAGTCAACTGCTCCATAAAAGTGCCCACTTTCTATGTGACTTGCTTCCCTATTTGTCCCTAATGTAATCAATTTTACCTGAACTATTGATCTTATTGGCTAACTATAGTTGTGTCCCACCTTATGCTCATCTGCCTTGTGAGCTCCCAGTCTTCCCTCACCTTGAACCCATGGTTTTACTCTATAAAAGTCCCTGGAAAGGACAGAGCCCTTGGCTCCCCACTCAGGACCCCTTCTATCTCTTTTCAGACAGAAGCTTTCTTTCTCTCAATAAATATATTCTGCTCTTAACCTCCATTGTTCCTAAAATTCATTCTTTGATTTTAGAGAACACAAGCTTGTACCAGACATAGTAGAATGGGAGTTTCATTCCCCTGTATCACCTTCACTATCTCTTCTTGTACAGATACTGTGGGAGGACAGCATTAAATCACCTAATTCAGCCATAATGGGGAAATGGTAGGACAAGAAAGAGAGCCACGATATTATTAGAGGAAGCTGAGTTAGTTAGAAATATTATAGGCAGTCAGACAGTGTTAAGGCCTCGAAGAAGCCAGTGCAGAAGCCTAGATACCTTCAACTTTGGGGGAGACAGGCCTCAAAACAAAAGATTTTTTAAAATGCACCCATATCCTAAGGATTGATATCCTAAATAGTTCTCTGTCACCCTGAGGAAGTCAGGAGTCTCCATCCCAATCCCCCTACTGGAAGAGTCACTGCTGCTAATCTTGCCCACTTTCTACATGAATCACTTCCCAATTTTTCCCAGATTTAATCAATTTTACCTGAGCAATTAATCTTACTAGTTAACCATAGTCCTGTCCCACTTTATGCCCACCTTGTGAGTTCCCTTTTTCCCCAACTTGAACCCATTAAATCCCATGATTTGGCTCTATAAAAGCCCCTAAAAGAGACAAAGTTCCTGGCAACCTGCTCAGGACCACTTCTGTTCCTTAGACAGAAGCCTTCTTTTCTAAATAAATATATTCTGCTCTTAACCTCTGTTGTTCCTAAAATTCATTCTTTGATTTTAGAGAACATAAACTCAAGCTGGATATATAATGGATAATATCAATATTATCCAAGAGAGTATGTGGTGAGTATGAAAGAGAGAAAAAGAAATGCCAGGATGAATCCACGTGTTCTAATTAAGGTTCAGTGCTCACTGAGAGTTTTGAATATAATAGAATTTATGGTAAAGACTTTTTCTTCCTTTTTTCCATAGATGTCTTCAGTTTTCCTATGAGAATGAATAAAAACAGCAAACTTGACCATCTTCTTGACATACGACACCTATTTTTCTTCCACATCAGCATTGGGTTGGTAGCCAATAATGTTCTGTTTTTCTATCCTATTGTCACATTTCTTCTGGAGCACAGACCCAAGCTCACTGACATGACCATTGGTCACTGGCCCTTATCCACATAGTGATGCTGCTGACTGTGAGTTTCATAGCTACAGACTTTTTTGGGTTTAAGTCTTTGAAGGATGACATCACATGTGTAGCAGTTATCTATTTGCACAGGGTGATGAGGGTCCTCTCTGTCTGTACCACCTGCTTGCTGAATGTCCTCCAGGACATCATCCTCAACCCCAGGAGCTCCTGTTTGGAAAAGTTCAAACAGAAATCCTTACAGTAGAACCTGTGTTGCTTTCTCTTTTTATGGGTCTTCAGTATGCTCATCAATAGTCATTTCTTAATCTCCACTGATACCATCCCTAATGTGACTTCACAAAATCTTATGATTCTCACTAAATCTTGCTGTCTTTGGCCAATTAATTACTTACTCAAGTACATGTATTTGTCACTAATGACCTTCCAGGATGTGTCTTGTATAGGATTCATGGCCCTCTCAAGTGGGTGCATGATGATTCTATTATACAGGAAGAAAAGGCAGTCCAAGCATCATTATATTATAGGAGCAGCCTGACTCCAAAAGCTTCTCCAGAACAAAGAGCCACCCAGACAATTTTGTTGCTCACAAGATTTTTTATTGTCATGTACTTTTTGGACTCTTTTATTACCTACACCTCTGGAGTGTTGTGGATCAGTAACCCAATTCATCATTTTGTCCAATTGCTGGTTTGCAATGGCTATGCCATGGTCAGTCCTTTGGTGCTAATCAGTACTGAAAAATGAATGATCAAGTACTTCATATCCAAGTGCAGGAAGAAAAGTGAACATTTGTTTATTCAACCATGAGTAATTTTCCTAAAGATGAACTAATAGTTTGAAAATCTATACTATCTTTGAAATATATGGTGCTATGCTTTTTCTGTTTAACATGTTTACTTTAATATTGGTAAGTATATACTAGATAGTTTAACACTGCAAGTCTGTGAGGAAACATAGGCTTCTAATTCTAATCATATTTATGAGAACTTCAACTTTTATCTAGTTCAAGCTCTAAAGGTATAATGCACATCAGTGCTTTTATGAGAATATGACAGGATACTAAGAAGTACATAATAGAAATTACAAATGTGCTGAAAGAAAAATTTGGAGATGACTGTGGCTATAGTGCTACATGTGTTGTGTATGTTGATTTGTGTTGTTGATACATACACAACAACATGTGTTGTGTATGTATGATATTTTGAAGAAATTTTTTTATTATTTAAAAAGAAAAAAGCATGTAAAGGGTAGAGATAATACAGAACTTCAAAAAAAAGATAAACAATAAGAAATCACTAGTTGATAAATTACATATTGTCCTCTTAGAAATAGTTGTTCAAGTTACAAAATTAAGCATACAAAGTAGATACTCAAACAGTGAGAGTGTAAACAGATATGCATGCATGAGCCTTTACCTGTATTTCTATCCTTTCTGTATTACAGGGAAAAACAAAACATAGCATGACAAAACAAAACAAATTCCTATAAAAACATGAAACCAAAAAGGCATATAAAACCAGAGTACAAGGTGATCTACAATAATTACTGTGTTGTTTCTTATTATCTTCAATAGAATTGTCTATATCATCAGGCATAATTGAATATAGCAGTATAATTGAATATAGCAGTACATAACAATATTAGTAAAAATAAAACATTGTAGACAGTATCAAACTTCAAAGGCAAGTAATAATCAAACCAGAGTGGATGTTCTAGTGAATCTTGTCATCCTCAGTGTAGTTGCCTATACTCTCAGACTTGATACTATCAATCATAACAGCTTTGAATAAAATCTATCAATACAAAACAGCAATCTAACAAACCAGATTTGATTAAAATCAGTCATGGTAAAACAGTGTAGGTTTTACAGAGCTTTTGATTGGGTCAATAGGAAATTAAGGATGATCACCATACTATATCTTATTATTTTCAGAATAACTGTCTGTGCCCTCAAATCTAGTACAGTTAGAATGACTGGAACAGAATATAATACATCTAAGCAGAGTGGTGTGAGTAATGTGGGTTTTAAATCCTAGCACACTATTAACAATATGGTGTATCAAGGCCATCTATTTTAGAGATTCTAGTCATCCTTCTCTGCCTCATTTCTGCTATGCTATTTTTCTGCTTTTGTTTGTCCATTTTTCTCCTTCATTCTACTGCCTGCCCTGCTCATTGAGGCCTTTCTGCCACTGTTCCTAAAATCCTGGGGTTTTTTCTCTCTCTCTGTCTAGAATGTCCTTCAGTATTCTCTGTAGGGTTGGATTAGTGTTCACAAACTCCCCAAGTTCCTCTTTGTCATGGAAGCATCTTATTTCTCCATTAATTTCTAGTGACAGTATATCAATCTGGGCTGGAGGTTATTTTCTTTCAGGGCTTGGAATACTTCACTCCAAGCTCTTCTTGATCTGATGGTCTGTGTTGAGAAGTCAGCTGTGATCCTAATGGGCTTACCTTTATAGGTAATCTGTTTATTTTCTCTGATGGCTTTTAATATTCTGTTTTTATATTGAATTTCTGGTATCTTGATTACTATATGTCTGGGTGTAGCTCTTTTTTAGTTGTAGGTCACTGGAGTTCTGTATGCCTCACATAACTGAATGTCATTTTCTTTTCCCATGCTTGGGAAGTTTTCCTTAATTATTTCTGTGAATAGCTGGGTTTAATTCACCTGTTTGTATTCCTGCTTCTTTGTTCACATTTCTTATTCTTAAATTGTAGACTCTCTTGTCATCTTCTAGCCTTTGTATTGTTACTGCCTGTTTCCTTGTTATTTTTAAGAGATCTTTCCTTTCATGATCACACATTGCAAATTTGTCTTCAAGTTTTGATAGTTTATCCTTAGTTTCTTTTAAGGAGTTTTGCCAACTTTCATTGGAGTTTTTAATTTCCTGGTAATCTCTTTGAATCTGCTTCATGTATTCTATATTTTCTTTATATTCTTTATCAAATGTTTCTCTCCTTTTTTTGTGTTCCTCCCTTCTTTCATCTGTATCTTCCTGAGAGCTGCTTCCTGAGAGCATTTCTTTTATTACTTTACTCATATCTTGCTTTACCTGATTTAATATTTCAGTTTTGAGCTTGTCTACAAGGTCCTGAAGATATCTCTTAATGTCTATTGAAACCATGCCTGATTTTGTGTGTTTGTTGCCCCCCAGTCTCCCTTGTGTTTCCTTCTCCTGGATCAGTGCTCTCAGGGTTCTGGGCTGGGGGGCCTCCTCTTGCCTCTCTCTCTTGTCATGGTCCTGGCTTCCTCCACATAGGAGTACAGTGCAAGTCCCAGCCCACTTCCCTGTTGGCCATGGTTCCTCTGAAGCATGCTGGCAAGGCACCTCAGCCCTCTCCTGCCTGCTCTTGTTACTAAGATGTAAGCAGGGGCTGGGTATGCCTGCCTCTCCCCACTGGGCCATCCAACTTCAGGGGCCTTCACCAGGTTAGTGTGTGCTAGGCACAAGGAATTGATTTGGGATGGCTCACTGGGTCCCCGCCAGGGGTGCAAACTAGTCCAAGAAAATCCCATGAATCTGCTCTGGGGAGGGAGCAACCAACTGAAGTCACTGTTGCTCCCAGTTCAGGCTCCTCCTGCCTGATTCCAACATGTTGCCCATTTGGTCACACCCCTCCCATGAGGGGGGTCTCATTCCCAGTACTGACCATGGATTAATGAAGGTCCCTTTGCTGGCTCCACTCTCCATTGGGCTCACCAACCCCCGACTTCAGCACTGCTGTGACTCCTGTGAGTGGTGGTGGGAATGAGTTTGGGCGGCTCTGCTGGCTGGTGTGCATTCAAGCTGGTGCAAATTCAGGCCTGTGCAGACTTTGCAGGTTGCTGTGTCCCATAATTTTTAGCTGTTCCAGTTGTAGTCCCAATGTGTTTGACAAGCTTTTTTACATTGTAATTTCTTCCTATGTCAAGAGGATCCATCTCCTTCTGGATCTCTCCAGGATGTGTTATTCTGGCATACGAGTTGTTTCTCCCGGGAAGCTTTTTTTGTTGTTGTTGCTCACTGATAGGCCATCTTTAGCTTCTCCTTGTATGTTGATATTTATCAATCTGTATGTTATTCGGTATTAGTTATCCTCAAGGAACCTATTAAAATGCAAATTGAAAAAGAGCACATAAAACTTGGATAAAGAAGTAGATGACTTTAAATATATGTGTGATATGTCTACCTGTTCATGAAATGTAAATAAATTTTTACATTTACAAATGTAAATAAAGAAGTAGATGACTTTAAATATATGTGTGATATGTCTACCTGTTCATGAAATGTAAAGAACTTTTTTTAAATCTCAGCAAATACTGAACGTTAATTAGAACACGTGGATTCATCCTGGCATTTCCTTTTCTCTCTTTCATACACACCACATACTCTCTTGGATAATAATATTTAAACATTTACCTTGTATAGGGTTGGAAAAACTCTTCACAAATTCCATAAAATAAAATTATCTAAATTCACTAGAAATACTTTAATTAGAGCAGTTAATATCAGTAAAAAGTAACGTTATCTATTTTCTTGCAAAATTTATAGTTTCCTATAAAAATTTCTTATACTCCTCTGTATAACTAGTAGATTAGAAATACAAAAGCTGTGCTCTAGTAGGAGGCAAAATATAACACAATTCAAATATTCTACCCTTTGTGTTTGCTTTGGCAACCAGAAAATCAATGATTCCAAGCATTCTTTTATATTTTTTAGTAGCATGAAAGTGACAATATGAAATTCTGGTGCTATTTCTATTTTGAAGACATTGACTCATTACAATTATTATGCTTGCTATAGCAGTATGCTAGCAGTCACACAGATTGTATACATGTCAATTTCAAAATTTCTTGAAAACACTTTTCTCTAATACATTATCAGTATGATGTCTCAATCTTATCCCTTAGAATATATAGTGCAGATATTGTTACTGTTAGATCATTATGGCACATTAGTCAGTGTCAAAACTTCCTGTTATAAATTCTGGATAAATTAAAGCAAATATTCATTTAAATGCCAAGGAGTGTTTTAAAACTGAGTTCAAATATAAAGACTTATCTAAACATATAGATAAATATAAAGAATTATCCAAATATAAAGAATTATCTAAAAACATAGTATTAAGTATATCAAAATCTCTTGCTGTCCTTGAGGCATTCAGTTATAATTCAGTTAATCATATTTACCTGATCTAATAAAACCAGGCATATAATATTCAATATCTGATTAGGTCAGCAGCAAATAGGTGTTGGGAACAGGGGATCCATATTAAGCAGATGAGGTAGCAGACAAAAGGTAAAGGTGACAGTGAGCCAATCTTCTTAGATAGAGTAGCAATGCAAGTTTTTCTTCAAGCTCCAGTTGATTTCAAGCTCCACTTGGTTTACAGTTTCACAAGTGTGTGACTCAAGTATTTATGTCAGCACTCCAGTACAGGGAAGAAGCAAGTAAAAATTCATTCTAAACAATTCCCTGAATATAAAAGTAGCATTTTTTAACTTACAGAACATTCTGAAATTGTCAATAAAAAATTAGGTTTCTAAGAACTGGTAGCATGATAAGACATGATAATGATATTTAAACAAGACCAATTCTTCAAATTGATGAATATGAGATGTATTTCTAATTACTTGTCTCTTCTTAAATTTCTTTCATACTTTTATATTTTTCAGAGTACAGATTTTTCCTTTTCCTGGTTAAATGTACTACTGAATATTTTATTTTAGTATATTATTGCAAAAGGTAATATCTTCTTAGTATACCATTATACATTCTTGGTTTATACCTTCACTATTGATTTTGTTTATTGAATTTGCAAAGTGCTAGAGTACTCTATGTCATCAGTTCTGAAGTTTCTTGGTAGACTCTTTTGAAAGTTTTCCATATATAGTACCATGCCATCAGCACAGATAATTTAATGTCTTCTCTTCTATATCATGATATATTTTATCTTATATAATTGCTTTGGCTGGTCCTGCCAGTAATATTTTCAGTGCAAGTCACCATTTCATGCAGTGTTAGTTGTGATCTTGTAGTTTACAGGCTTACCCTGCTTAAGTACATACATTTTACATTATTTTTTATGTTTTTTAAGTAAACCTAATGTTTCATTTCGTCAAATGCTTTCTTCTTCATTTTTAATAGTAATTATGTTGTTTTGTTATTTACTTTATTAATAGAATATATAACATTTCTTGGTTTCTATATTTTGAACCATCCTTGAAATTCTGGGTTAAATGCTACTTGATCATGTTGTATAATTTTTAATTTGCTTTTGTTCCTAGTATTTAGGAATTTTCTTTTTTGAGAATTTTCACAAACAAGTGGTAAAATATTCTATGTTCAAGGGTTGAAAGAATTAGGGAATCAAGAGATGGAAAAAGAAGGAGGGGAGGAAAAAGCAATAAAAAATGAATTAAAATGTATTATGTTTGTGTACCAACTTCACATGAATAGTGAAAACATTAAGTACTACAAATATGTACAAAAGAAAGACAAATCAAGAAATGAATGCAACAAGAAGAGCAGGAAGGGAAAGGGGACAAAAAAGAATGTAAGATGTGTTATGTTCATGTAATAATTGCACAAGTAATGTGAATATTATGTTCCATAAACATGTACTAATAAAATGATCTGAAAATATAAAAAAGTACTGCATTATAACATCAAAATAAAAGAATATTGTTAAAAGGCCCATAACATCTAAGGTGATCTCTAGATACAATGCATTTTTTTTGTACTGGGAATTGAACTCACGACCTTGCAACTTGCCCAACAGGAACTTAAGCCACTAAGCTAAATCCTCAGCCAGTGATACAATGCAATTTTATCAAAAATTTTCAGAGACAGAAAACAAAGTTCAACTTGTGTGGTACTAGAAAACACTGCTTGTGTTCTTTTATAAAATGTTTAAAAATATACATGACAATATAAACTAACTTAAAGCAGTCTCACACAGGAATGTACTAAAACATTGAATATGGTGTACATGAACCTATATGATTTCAAGTTTTAATTGCTCACACAAAGTAATAGTAAGCTATTACTTTGAGAAACTTCAAAGAAAGTTATTCAAAAGATATTATCAATATATCAATAAGGTAGATTACATTTTTAATTTTATGAAATAATTCAAAGAATGTCGGAAAAGAAAAGGAAAAACGTGGGCATGTACATATATATATATATATATATATATATATATATATATTAAATGATGGGGAACAATCTGAAGAAAAAATAAAAAATCTCAGTTAAAGAATAACAATAATTTCACAATTTACAGTCCAAACATCTGAGTAAAAAAGACTGATATGGTATATTTTCAAAAGAATGTGTAATACACTTTCTAATGTAGGAGCACTTTACATGAGAAGTTAAAGAGATAACAATAGGTAAAGAATGAGTAAAAGAATTTATGAATATCTACATTATTATCAGGTAAAGTAGGCACAAATGCTAAGCATCTTACCACAGTTAGAGTTATAAAGATAATTAAATTTAAACATTATTTACAAATAATAAAAATATGATTGTGTATGCAACTAACAATAGGGCTTAAGTACACATACAAAAATTAAGAGAAATAGACAAACATACAAACCCACAATCATTCTAGGAAATGATTATATCCTTCTATTAGAAATTAATAGTAATAATAAAATAAAGAAAAGAGACATGAAAATATTGTCAAAAAATACATACTAACAATTATATACTTTTACTTGTCTAAAGAAAAGTCAGACTATGCCTTCTTCATATCAGACACAACAAGACTGACTGCACACTAGTTCATAAAACAAGTTTTAAAAATTCAATGGAACGCAGCTGTACAAATTTTTAAGCACATAAACTATATATATAACTTCTTTTAATCACATAAACTACATATAATATATATAGCAAAAATGAAAATCCACCAAGAAATATAATCTAAGAGTGAAAAAATTTCAATGGTGCCAAATTATAGATTTTATGAAGATCACAAAGGAAAAACCTCTTAATCTAGATTGACAATAAAAATAAAATACAAATCATCAATTTCAGGCATTAAAAAAGGTTAAATTTCACCAATTCTGCACATTTTATACTAAAAATATAAAGCTTAGAAAAAGCAAACAGGACAAGGATGACCACTATCACCACTCCTATTCAATATAATTCTGGAAATGTTAGCAGAAGCAATTAGACAAGAGAGAGAAATAAAAGGAATAAGTATAGGAAACAAAGCAGTTAAATTATCATTATTTGAAGATGACATGATACTCTATATAGAAGACCCAAAAAACTCAATTAAAAGACTACTAGTGGTAATAAACAAGTTCACCAGTATAGCAGGATACAAAGTCAGTGCTCAGAACTCATTAGCATTCCCGTACACAAACAAAAAAACTCACTGAGAGAGAAATTATGGCAATATCACCCTTTACAATAACATCTTAAAAAATGAAATACTTAGGAATCAACCTAACTAAAAATGTAAAAGACCTATATGCTGAAAATTATACTATGCTTAAAAAGGAGATTGAAGAAGATATTAGGAAATGGAAGGATATTCCTTACTCTTGGCTAAGAAGAACCAACATTGTGAAAATGGACATATTCCCAAAACTCTTATACAGATTTAACACAATCTCAATCAAAATACCATTGACATACCTCACAGATCTAGAGAAAACACTCCTAAGAAACAGAAGAAACCTAGAACAGCAAAGGCAATTCTGGGCAACAAAGGCAAGGCAGGAGGCATCTCAATTCCTGACTTGAAACAGTACTATAAAGCCACAGTGATAAAGTCAGCCTGGTACTGGCAAAGAATAGACCTGAGGATCAATGGAACACATTAGAATATGCAAGCAAAACTACAAAGACACTCAGCCACCTGATATTTGACAAAGGGGCTAAACATGTTCACTGGAAGAAGGATAGCCTCTTTAATAAATGGTGTTGGAAAAATTGGCTCCCCACTTGCTGAAGACTGAAACTAGATCCATGCCTATCACCATGCACAGAACTAACATCTAAATGGAGCAGGGACTTAAATATCAAAACAGAAACACTGAATCTACTGGAAGACAACATAGGTAAAAGTATTGGAGACATAGGGGTAGGCAGAGAATTTATGAACAAAACACAAGCTACATGGGAAACACTTCAAAGAATCAACAACTGGGACCTCATATCATTGAAAAGTTTCTGCACTTCAAAAGAAATAACCAGCAGAGAGAAAAGAAAACCCACAGAATGGGAAAGAATTTTAGCCAGCAACCCCTCAGTCAAATTACTTATATCCAGAAAATACAAAGAATTGAAAAACATCAAGCCACCCAAATTCAAAGACACTCTCCAAAAATGGGCATCTGAGATGAACATACAGTTCTCATTTGTATGAAGATATACAAATGGCAAATAAATGCATGAAGAAATGTTCATCATCACTGGACATTCAAGAAATGCAAATTAAAACAACATTGAGATTTCACCTCACTCCAGAGCAAATAGCTGCCATAAAGAAATCAACTGATAACAAATGTTGGTGAGGCTGCAGGAAAAAAGAAACACTCACTCTGTTGGTGGGAGTGTAGACTGGTGCAACCACTATGGAACTCCATATAGAGAATTCTCAGAAGACTAGGATTGGAAGTTCCATTCAATCCAGCTATCCCCCTCCTGGGTATTTTCCCAGAACTGAAAAGGTCATATCACATTGATTTATGTGCACCCATGTTCATAGCAGCACAATTTTTAATAGCTAAATCTTGGACACAAGCAAGATGCCCATCAACTGCAGAGTGGATGAAAGAGATGTGGTATTTTTATACAATGGAATATTACTCAGCTATAAAAAGGATGATCTTGAGACCTTCATAGGTAAATGGAGACAACTTGAGACTATCCTCATTAGTGAAATAAATAAGAAACAGATTTATAAATATCAGATTGTGTCTCTAGTGTAAAAAGTAATAAGAACTATAAGAGTAACAAATCCCCAAATGTGTAACTTCTATTGTAAAAAAGAAGGAAAAAAGTGTTCTAGGGGATATAACTGGATGTATGTTTGAGTGTATAAAACAGATGTCCATATTGCTGAATCTTTGTTGGTTCATTTGGGCAGAACTGTTTGCAGTCTCACTGTTTGAATGCCTACTATGTATCCTTTAATTTTGCAACATGAACAACTATATCCAAGATGACAATATGTACTTTATCAACTAGTGATTTCTTAGTGCTTTTTTCCCTTGTTTTTCCTTTTTTCATTTGGAATTCTGTATTGTTGCTACCCTTTTTTCTGTTTTATTTCTTTTTTCTCTTTAAATAAAAGAAAGAAAGAAATTAACCTATAACAAATGTTGCTGGGGCTGTGGGGAAAAAGAAATGCTTCTCCACTGTAGGTTGAGGTGTAGACTGGTACAACCACTGTGGACATCAGTGAGGAGATTCCTCAAAAAACTAAGATTGGAAGTCCCATTCAACCAAGCTATTTTCCTTCTGGGTATTTTGCCAGAAAATTTGAAAATGTCATGCACAGTGATATATGTGCGCCTATGTTTATAGCAGCATGATTTGTAATAGCTGAGTCTTAGAAACCACCCAAATGCCCATCAACCACAGAATGGATAATAAAAAGTTGTGATATTTTTATACAATGTAGCATTACTAAGCTACAAAAATGGATAAACTTGAGGCTTTTATAGGTAAATGGATGCAACTTGAGACCATATTCACAAGCAAAATAAATCAAACTTACATTTTTATATATCATTTTCCCTACCTAGAGTAAAATAAAAACTAAAAGTGTAATAACATCCAAAATGTATAACAGATAGTGTAATAATGAAAGGGAAAGAATAAGCTCAAAAGGAAAGAACAACTGGGACACAGAAAAGGAGAAAAGGATGAAAAGAAAAGACTGTATGTATATAGGTAAACATATATGTGTGAGTATGTCTATATATACAAGAGGGATAACTACAGTACTAATCTCTGTTCATCAAAAAGAATAGTGTGGTGCTCACTTCAGCAGCACATAAACTAAAATTGGAATGATACAGAGATCAGCATGGCCTCTGCACAAGTATGACATGCAAAGTCATGAAATGTTCCATACTTTTTGTACTCATTGTGTGATTGTACACTTTTTATGATTTAATTTTGTAACTTGAACTATTTCTAAGATAACAATGTATAATTTGTCAACTAGTGATTTCTTAGTGTTAATTTTTTAAATTCTATATAATTTCTACCCTTTTTTCTGCTTTGCTTTTTTTCTTTAAATAAAAAAAAAGAATAGTGTGTGCTTTCACTCTTTGATTGTTTGATCATTTTTTTCATTCCTAAATCTCATAACCTTAACAACTACATTGAACATAACAATATAAATTACACTCGTGTTAATTTCCTAGTATTTTTTGAAATTCTGTATTATTTCTATTCTCTGTTTTGCATTTTAAAATTTAAAAGATTCCATCTCCCCCCATAAGAATGGGGGGATGATAAAAGACTATGAATTCTGGTGTGGATGTGTGAAGAAATACTCCTGGCTTGTTACTGGAAGTATAAACTATTAGAGTCACTATAGGAATGCTATTGTAGATTAAAATGAAAACTAAAAATAATGATACCATTTGATCTAACTGTATCAATCAGAATATTTGCCAAAGATTTAAAGACTATGATGATTCATGTATTTCTGTGTTTTTAATGACAAAATTCACAATAGCTAACCTTTGGAAACAAAATAAATGCTAAAGAGCAAATTAATATATTAAAAATGTGGTATGTATTCATGAGAGTACTATTCAACTATGAATAATGAAATAAAGTCATTTGCCAAAAAATTTATGAAACTGAAAACTATAGATGAATAGAAAAATAATACATGATATTTATATAAAGGGAGTACACTTGACCATAAATAAAGATAAATCTGAGGCATTTGTGTGTAAATTGATATACCTCAAGACTGTAACACTAAGTGAAATAAAACAGATGCACAAGTTTAAATATCACTTGGATTTTCTTATATGAGAAACCTGAAACAAGACAGATAATAAGAAATATACCATCACTCCTAGCAGTTAAGAGCCCACCCAGCTTCCTGAAACATTGGAGGAAGCTTGGGAGAATCCCTGGGCCTGACTGAACCATGCCTAGGATCTTCATTCAATCTAGGCAGCTGAAGGTGTTCAAGGTGAGTTGCAGCACACTTGTGCTCACTCAGGAAGAACTTTGGGCCATTGCTCACAGTGGTTAGCAGCCAGATCAGCTTCCTGAACCAATGGAGGAGGCATAGGAGGTCCTGCAGGCCTCACTGGATCATGCTCAGTGACCTCCATTCAGTTGTAGGAGCAGAGGGTGCACAAGGTGATTTCCAACACACCCCAGGGAAACTTTGGAACATTGCACAAAACACAGAAATATAGGAAAATGACAAAACGAAAGAGCAAAATGCAATCTCAAACTTCTAGCCCATCCCAAGAAAGCCTAGGAACCATGTACATACAACAAAATATAAGCCATACATAATGCCATAATGCCTGAAATGATATCAATTGTAATTTTTTAAAAACCCTCTGGGAAGCTATAAAAGAACTAAAATCAAATAATCTCCCAGGTAAAACAAGAAATAATAAATGTAATGAAATAAATGCTGAACATATCTAAAGAAGACACAGTTAAAAAATTAGAGGAACAATGCAAAAAGATGGAAACCCTGAATGAACAATATAAGAAACAATGCATGAAGCAGATTCAAAGACATATACAGGAAATCAAAAATTCCATCCAAAGTTGGCAAAACCACCTCAACAAAAGTGAAGATAGAGTTTCACACCACAAAGACAAGATTGCAGCTAGTGAACAGGAAAGGAAAGGTCTTTTAAAAATAACAAGGAATCAGGAAACAACAATTCAACAGTTGCAAGATAATGCAAAGAAAAACAACTTAAGATTGACAGGGATAAATGAAAAAGAAAGTGACAACACAAATGATATCAAGAGGCTATTTTCAGAAGTAATAATTAAAAATTTTGCAAACACAAGAATGGAAATTGACATGTGGATCAGTGAAGGATATAAACTCCAAATAGCCATAACCAAAATAAAACTACACCCAGACATATAATAATCAACATCCCAGAAATCCAACATAAGAACAGAATATTAAAAGCTGTTAGAGAGAAAAGATGGAACACCTATAAAGGAAAACCTATCAGAATCACAGCAGATTTCTCAACACAAACAATGAAGTCAAGAAAAGCATGGAATGAAATATTTCAGATCCTAAAGTAAAATGACTACCAACCCTCAGTCTTGTCTTTGATGAGTCCTTCAAAATGGATGGAGAAATAAGATAATTCCACAACAAAGAATAACTGAAGAATGTCATGATCACCAAACCAAATCTGCAAAGAATACTGAAAGACATTCTAGACAGACATAGGACAGCAGAAAAATAGCATGTCAAAAATAAATCAATATAGAACATTTATAACCATTAATGTAAATGACCTCAACTCACCAATTAAAAGAAACAGACTGGCAGAATGAATCAAGAAACAACATTCAACTATATGCTATCTACAAGAAACCCATCTAACCAAAAGGAAACTCATAAACTGAAAGTCAAAGGATGGAAAGCAATACTTCATGCAACAGGAACCACCCCAAAAAAGCAGAGGTAGCTTTTTTGTTTGCAGACAATGTGAACTTCAATCCAAAGAATGATCTGAAGAGATTAAGAAGGTCACTACATGCTTGTTAGGGGAAAACTTCAAGATGAAGAGTTAACAATCTTAAATATATATGCACCAAATTCCAGAGCATGCAGCTATACAAAACAAGCATTAACAGAAATGAAAAATAAAATAAGCAATAATGGAATTATAACACAAGACCTTAACACACCATTGACACAAAGGGACAGATCAACTAGACAGAAAAATCAGCAAAGGAATAACAGAACTGAATCACACCTGTGAACAAATGTACTTGATAGATGTATACAGAGTGTTCCATCCAACAACATCAGAATATGCATTCTTCTCAGCAGTACATGGGATATTCTCTAAAATAGACCATATACTAGCCTATAGAACATACTTAAGTAAATGCAAAAGAACTGAAATTATCCCATGCATGTTATTGGATTATAGAGCCTTGAAACTAGAAATTAATGGTAAAGAAACTACAAAAACCCCACAAACCCATGGAAATTGAATAATTAATTCACTCTTGGCAAATCAATGGGTCACAAAGGAAATTAAGGAAGAAATTTAAAAATATCTACAAGCAAACAAAAATACAAATACAACTTACTGGAATCTGTGGGATGCAATGAAAGCAATACTCAGAGGAAAATTATTGCAGCAAATTCCCACATCAGAAAACCAGAATGAACACAAAGAAACAATCAGATGCTACACCTCAACCATCTAGAAAAAGAAAAGCAAGTCAAGCCCAAAGCCAAAAGAAGGGAGGAAATTTTAAAGATCAGAAAATAAATTAATGCAATAGAGACTAAGAAAACAATACAAAGAATCAATGAATCAAACAGTTGGTTCTTTGAAAGAATAAATAAAATTGATAAGCCCCTAGCCAACCTTATTTTTAAAAAAGAAAGCAAAAACTCAAATTCATGCAATAAGGAATGAAAAGGATGAAATCTATATAGACTTTGTGGAAATACAGATCATCAACAGCTATTTTGAAAACCTCTGCTCTCATGAGTTCGATAACACAGAAGAAATGGACAGATTCCTAGAAACATATGAACCACCAAAGCTGAATCAAGAAGATGTAAAACTGCTGAATAATTCAATTTCTGTAAATGAAATTGAAAATGTAATAAAGTCCTTACCAACAAAGCAGAGCCCAGGCCCAGATGGATTCACTGTGCAATTCTACAACAAATACAAAGACTTAATGCTGACACTTTTCAAACTCTTCAGTGAAATTGAAAGGGAAATATTTCTTCCTAACTCATTCCTGGAAGCAAATATTACTATAGTACAAAAACCTGAGAAAGATCCAACTAAAAAAGAGAACTACAGTCCAATCTCCCTAATGAACACAGATGCAAAAATTCTCAATAAAATATTGGCAAACAGGATGCAGCAAATCAAAAAGATTATACACCACGACCAAGTGGGATTCAGCCCAGGTACGTAGGGATGGTTCAACATATGTAAATCAATAAATGTAATCCACCATATCAATAGAGCAAAAAAATAATAACCACATGATCATTTCTATAGATGCATAAAAAGCATTTGATAAGGTCCAACAATAGCATTCCTATACACTAACAACAAAATCACTGAGAAAGAAATAAAGGAACCACACCCTTCATAATACCATCCCAAAAAATGAAATACATAGGAATTAATCTAATGAAAGAAATAAAAGAGCTGTACAGGGAAAAATATAATACCCTGAAAAAGAAATCAAAGAGGACCTCAGAAAATGGAAAGTCATCCCTTGTTCATGGATAGGAAGAATAAATATTGTAAAAATGTCCATTCTCCCAAAATTGTTATACAGATTCAATGCAATCCCAATTGAATACCACTAGCTTATCTCATATATCTAGAGAAATCACTCCAAAAATTTATGTGGACCCAGAAGAGACCTAGAAAAGCAAAGGCAATACTAAGCAGCAAAGCCAAGGCAGGTGGCATCACAATCCCTGACTTGAAGTTATACTACAAAGCTACTGTCATAAAATCAACATGGTACTGGAATAAAAACAGATCTGAAGATCAATGGAGTAGCTTAGATGATACAACTACAACTACAAACACACTCAGCTACCTTATCTTTGACAAAGGGGCCAAACATGTTTATTGGAACAATGATAGTCTCTTTAATAAATAGTGCTAGAAAAATTGGCTCTCCATGTACTGAAAACTAAAACTAGACCCATGCCTATCACCATGTACTAAAGTCTAAGTGGAACAAAGATCTAAATATTAAAACAGAAACACTTAATCTGTTAGAAGATAAAGTAGGTAACAATTTTGAACACATAATGGTAGGTAGAGAATTCACGAATGAGAATCAAACCACACAGGAAATACTTCCCAGAATTAATAACTGGGATCATGTCTTATTAAAGAGTTTCTGCATGTCGAAAGAAGTCTCCAGCATAGTGAAAAGAAAATCCACAAATTGGGAAAAAAATCTGAGTGAACTGTCCCTCAGACAAAGGACTTCTGTCTAGAATTTTTAAAAATCAGACCCCTGAAATTCAAAGACCCAATCCAAAAATGGGCATTTGAGATGAATACACAGTTCTCAGATGAAGAAATACAAATGGCAAATAAATACATGAAAAAATGTTCAGCATCATTAGTCATTAGGGAAATGCAAATAAAACCCACACTGAGATTCCATCTCACACCAAAAACAATGGCCAGGATAAAGAAAACTACTAAAAACAAATGTTGGAGAGGCTGTGGGGGAAAAGGAACTCTTCTGCACTGGTTGGTGGGAGTGGAGACTGGTGCAACTACTGTGGAGGTCAGTCTGGAGATTCCTCAGAAAGCTGGGATTGGAAGTCCCATTTGACCCAGCTATTCCATTTGTGGGCATAGTCCCAGAAGAACTGAAAACATTGTACCACAGTGATATATGTGCACCCATGTTTATAGCAGCACAATTTGTAATAGCCAGACCTTGGAAACAACCTAGGTGCCCATCAACTGATGAATGGATGAAAAAGATATGTTTTTTTTATTCAATGGAGTACTACTCAGCTATAAAGAATGACCACATTGAGATATTTATAAATGGATGCAACTTTAGACCATACTCATAAGTGAAATAAATCAAATTCAAATGTATAAATACTGTATAGTCTCTCTAGTGTAAGAAATGGTAACAATACATAAGATTTTATGGTAATCATGGTTCCCATTTAATTGATTTGAAGTCTTATAATGTTTTCATTCATTGATTGGAATAGTTTTATTGTTTTGTTTGATTTTATTATATGTGATGGTATGAACAGCTACTTTGAAGAACACAAAACATTATGGAAGCCATTGCTGATTTAATATCAGCTTGCTTGGAAGTCCTACAATGCTTTTCTTCTTCTATTTCCATTGTTTCTATCATGTTGTGTCTTACTGGATTTTAATACATGTGATAGTATAAACAAATTTTTTATGGAAAATGAGATATTATAGTAGTCGTTGTTCACATCCTGTTATTTGGTTTTGAATATCTTGTAATACTTTCATTCTTCTGAATGGTTTTATACTATTTTGTTATGTTTCATATTATTGTGTGTGAAGGTATGCTCAACTATTTCAAAGAAAGAGATATTACAGTAGCTACTGTTAGTATCTGATTGTCTTGTGAAGTGCTGTGTTGCTTACATTGTTCTGTTCTGATCTGCTTTGTTCTGGCCTCTTCTGTTTTATTCTCTTTAAAATAAAATTTTAAAAAAAGAAATATAGAGCTCCTTTTTCAGATGCGAAAGGAAATAAGAGGTGGCAGGAAGAGGAAAGGAAAAAAGGAAGAGGAATTTTAAAAAGAGAACTGAAGAAAAAGTGGAAATAGAAATTTTGCAATTGGGATGGGGAGCAAGAGTTGAGGGATCAGGGAAGAATGGGACAAGAAGATTTAAAAAGCTAAGATGTGTAGATGTACAGACTTCCCACTGTACAGTCATCAGTGTGTACTCAAAATATGTATTAATAAGTTTTTTTTGAAAAAAAAACTGTAAGATAGTCTCAGAAAGTTAAATATTGACTGTCTTTTATTGCTTAGGCCACCTAATGTGGTTACACATACTTGAATGGAATTCAGTAACATCTCAGTTCACAAGCCCTTCTATTCACAAATAACTGGGTTCACAAACAGAGGTGTCAGGCAAAATTTTGCTTCCACTGGCAAACTCTACTCAGCTGAGGAACACAACTGAAGCCATCTTCCCTGCACAAACAGGAACATGGCCACCCTCCCCAGACTCAGGGAACAAATTAACTTTGTGAAC
Organism: Hydrochoerus hydrochaeris; assembly: GCA_004027455.1. Lineage (NCBI taxonomy): Eukaryota > Metazoa > Chordata > Mammalia > Rodentia > Hydrochaeridae > Hydrochoerus > Hydrochoerus hydrochaeris. The sequence continues at coordinate 22,532 of PVLA01011900.1, read as the reverse complement.
CAAGGTACCACTGTATTATTTTCTCAACTTTGATTTTTAGGCTGTGATTTTCTTTTGGGATTAAATGTGTTTTAACACCATTGGATTTTGTTTCTTGATACTTTCTGCTAACCTGTGTCTTTTGATGGGCAAATAAAATCCATTTATATGGATAATTATACCTGATAGGTATTGGATTATTCCTATCATTGTATTATTTCCCTGTTGTTGTTTTGGTTTCTTTACTGTCTATATAATTCTAGGCCTACATAATGCATTTATTGTAATGCTCTTTTGAAGTCGTTAGCTTCATTGTTTCTTTTTTTTAATTTTATTTAAAGAGAAAAAAAGCAAAACAAAAAAAGGGTAGAATACAGAATCTCAAAAAAAAAAAGTAAGAAATCAGTAGCTGATAAATTACATATTGTCCTCTTTGAAATAGTTGTTCAAGTTACAAAATTAAAGCATACAAAGAAGGCATTCAAACAGTGAGATTGTAAACTGTTCTGTTCAATGATCCAATGAAAACTTAGTAATATGGTTATCAATCCTACCCACCTAAACATACATGCAGTTATATCCTTTAAAGCACTTTCTTTTCCTCTTTTTTACAATAACAATTACACATTTTGAGTTTTATTACTCCTACAGTTCTTATTAGTTTTTCCACTAGAGAGACAATGTGATATTTGTAAATATGATTCTTATTTATTTCACTTATGAGGATAGTCTCAAGTTGTCTCCATTTACCTATGAAGGCCTCAAGATCATCCTTTTTAATAGCCAAGTAATATTCCATTGTATAAAAATACCACATCTTTTTCATCCACTCTGCAGTGGATGGGCATCTTGCTTGTGTCCAAGATTTAGCTATTAAAAATTATGCTGCTATGAACATGGGTGTACATAAATCAATATGATATGACCTTTTCAGTTCTGAGAAAATGCCCAGGAGGGGAATAGCTGGATTGAATGGAACTTCCAAACCTAATCTTCTGAGAAATCTCCATAGTGATTTCCATAGTGGCTGCACATTCTATACTCCCACCAACAGTGGAGCAGTGTTGCTTTTCCCCCACAGCCTCACCAACATTTGTTATCAGTTGATTTCTTGATGGCAGCGATTCTTTCTGGGAGAGAGATGAAGTCTCAATGCCATTTTAATTTGCATTTCTTGAATGACACCAGGCACTTTTATCTTGGGTATGTGCACAGCTTTAAGTCTCTATCCAGGGATCTCAGTGGAAGACCTCCAAATGATAAGAGTCCAGTAGGAGCTTGTGTTCTCTAAAATCAAAGAATGAATTTTAGGAACAATGAAGGTTAAAGAGCAGAATATATTTATTGAGAGAAAGAAGGTTTCTGTCTGAGAGAGACAGAAGGGGTCCCAAGAGAGTTGTTTCTTTCTAAGATGTCCTTCAGAATTTTGTGGGGAGTGTTGGTTTGGTAGTTATAAATTTCTTTTCATGCTCTTTATTATGGAAATGTCTTATCTCTATATCAATTTTGAAATGTAATTTGCAGGATAGAACAGTCTGAGATGAAATTATTTTCTTTTAGATACTAACACTCCAAAATTTTCCTTGCCTTTATGACTAGTGTTGAGAGGTCTGTTGTAATTTTTATGGGTTTTCTTTAATAGGTGATTTGGTGATTTTCTCCAGCAGTCTTTAAGATTGTGTTCTTGTGTTGGATTTTTCATCTTTTAATTTTTATGTAGTGTATGGTGGTTTGATTTTTTTGATCATGGCTATTTGAGTTTTATTTGCCTTACTTCTCTTCATGTTAAATTGGTGTTCCATGTCTGAAAAGTTTCCTAATCTTTCTTCTGTAAATAATTTTTATTATTTACAAAAAAGTTTCCTAATCTTTCTTCTGTAAATAATTTTATTTGGTTCTGTCATTAATTTCAATTGTTCTTGCATGTATTAGTCTTCTTTGAGATATCTAGAGGCTGTAGGATCTATTTTTCATGTTCTTTTATTATTTTTAAGGTATTTCTCACCAATTACTCTGTGACAACATCCCTGTCCTCTAGATCTGACATTCTCTTCACATTGGTCACTTCTACTGCTCATAGTTTCAATTGTGTTTTTAATCTCCTGGATTTCTGTTTGGAACTTTCTTATAGGCTCTCATTCTTTTCCATGCTGGATGTTCATGTTTTGCATCTTTTTCTTTTCTTAGCTTCACTGATTTTTATTTGTGTCTTCTCTAGACTAATGGATTATTTTTTGATCAGGACGCTCATCTGATTACTGTAATTACATGTTCTTTAAATTTTCCAAGCAGTATCAAATTGATTTACCACCACTGGTACCCTTTCAGACCTATCTGTTGTGTTAGGAATTTTGGGGGACCATCTATTGTCCTCCTCTATTGTTTGCTGATTTTTTTGTACTGAGATTTGTGACTTCTCTGACTCAGTGCCTGTTTCTTTGAAAGTAAGCTATTGTATTATTTGTGACCTGCAGAAGATCCAGATATTGGCATACAGAAAGAACCAATTCACAGCAACAGTGATGTCACCTAGCCTATGGTAGTAAAGTCAGCAACAGTAGTGTCATAAAGTATCAACTGGGTGCTGAGGCAGAGAATAAAAGCCTACAAAATCTCTTCAGTAAAAGAACAGCAGAAAACTCCCCAAATCTTCAGAAAAATAAGGATATCAATGTATAAGGGGAATTTACAATACCAAGTAGGAATGACCAGAAGGTATCCTTTTTTTAGGTATCATTTTTTAAATAATAGTGTTCAGGAGAGGTTCTGAACTCCCAGCCAGAGACAAGGCAAGGTCCAGGTGGTGCCACACTCAGGTCCTGCTCCACCTAGTCACTTTGGTCCTAGAGGTTCTGAAAACCCAGCCAGGCTTAAGGCCCCAGCACCACACTCCAGGGATGCATCCTCACTAGCTGCACACAGTATCTGAGATCTGCCTATCCCAGCAACCCAGCACAATCTATCAGGGGAATGCCTCCTCAGCCTCACTGGTCACAGAGATACCAAGCCCAACCCAACCTAGCCCAGAGCCCCAGAGCCATCCATGAAGGAGCAAAGACAGACAGGTATTGGAGAATTTGAGCTCCACCCAACGGAGCACAAGCCCCAGCTCTATAGTTTAGTGATGCAGCCTAGCTAGCCATATGGTGGGTCCCAGAGGTTCTGAACTCCACCCAGCCAGGAGCAAGGCCCCAGTGCACATGCCATGGATGTGCTCTGGCTGGCTGCACACTCCAGTGGCTTTGAACTCCTACCAGCCAGAGGCAAGAACAGGCAGTGCCACACTTGTGGCCATACTCCACCTAGCTACCTGGGTCCAGGAGGATTTGAACTCCACCCAGTCAGGAACTAGGCCCTGGTGAAACACTACAGGTGCATTCCTACATGGGTACCAGAGGTTCTCAGCTCTACTCAACCAGATCCTAGGCACCAGCAACACACTCCTGGAGTATGTACCTGCTAGCAGCAGAAGGATAAAACCTCTCCCTAGCCCAGCATCCCAGAGCAACCCAGTGCAGTATATCAGTGGAACACCTGGCCAGCTTTACAGGCCACAGAACACAAGGATCTGGTGCCATCGGTCAGGGGTGTGCCCTGACTAGCCACAGGGATATAGGAGGACTGAAACTCTGCCCAGTGCAGCATTACAGTGAAATCCATCAGGAGAATGACTGACCAGCCACATGGGTCCCAGAGTAAAATGAAAAAATGAAAGAGCAAGAGGCAGTCTCAGTCCTCCAGCCCTCTGAGGACAAACCCAAGAAACATTGAAATGGAAAACACTAGAAATTGCACAACTGAACTTTCTGAAATGATAGCCAATGAAGTAGAGAAACAACTCCATGAAACTATAGAGGAAATCAGGTCAGAAATAATCTCTCAGATAAAAAATGAAATGACAAACATTATGAAGAAATGTTGTGTGTATCTAAAGAAGATCTACATTTTAAAAAGAGAGTAACATAGAAAATGATGGAAACATTGAATGAATAATATAAAACAGAATTAGAGTGCATGACACAGATTCAAAGGGATAGTCAAGAAATTAAAAATTCCATTGAAAGCTGGCAAAATCCCTTGAATGAAGCTGAAGATAAGACTCTCAGACCTTGAAGACAGGGTGAAAGCTTATGACCATGAAAGAAAAGATCTCTTAAAAATAACAAGGAAGCAGGACATAACAATTCAACAGCTGCAAGATGATGCAAAGAGAAACAATATAAGATTGGTAGGTGTCAGTGAAAAAGCAGGGGTCAACACAAATGACTTGCAAAGGCTATTTGCAGAATAATAACAAAAAATTTTCCAAACATGGGAAGAGAACCTGATATGCAGATAAGTGAGGCATACAGAACTGCCATTATCTATAACCAAAATAAATCTTCACCCAGACATATAATAATCAGAATATCAGAAATTCAGCACAAGAACAAAATGCTAAAAGCTGTCAGAGAAAAGAAACAGCATCTATGAAGGAAAGCCTATCAAAATTATGACAGACTTCTCAACACAAGCCTTCAAGTCAAAAGCTTGGAGTGAAGTATTTCAGATCCTGAAAGAAAACAACTTTCAACCCAGACTGACATATCCTGCAAAACTATTTTTGAAAATGGATGGAGAAATAAGATACTTTCATGACAAAGAACAACTGAAGAAATTCATGGCCACCAAACCAACACTAAAAAGAATACTGAAAGACACTCTAGGAAGAGATAAAAAAAAACTACAATTTCAAGAAAACAACAAAAATAAACCAATAAGCAGGCAAACAATTAAATAGAAAAAGTAGAAAACTAACGACAGAAGAGAGCATGACAATGATGTCAGTATGTATCTGTTATATCCATCAATGTAAGTGGTTTCAACTCACCAATAAAAAGAAACAGACTGGCAGAGTGGATTAAGAAACAAAATCCAACAATATGCTATGTAAATCAAAAGGAAATTTATAGAATAAAAGTCAAAGGATGCAAAACAATAGTCCATACAATAGGAAAAAATAGAAAAAAAGAGAGATAGCTATCTTCTTTGCACACAATGTGAACTTCAAACCAAGATTGATCAAAAAAGATGAAGTTCAATACATACTGATTGGGGGGAAAATTCAAGAGGAAGAGATTACAATCATAAATATATTTATACCAAATAGGGAGTGCCCAAGTGTCCAAGACAGATTTTAATTAACATGAAAAACCAAACAAACAATACAGTTATAAAAAGGGGATCTTAACACCTGCATTGTCACAAAGAGACAGATCAACCAAACAAAACATCAGCAAAGAAATATCATAATTAGGTCAAATTTGTGAAAAAATGGGCTAGTAAATGTGTACAGAGTAGTCCACCCAAGTACATAAGCATATACATTCTTCTCAGCTGCACATGCATCATTCTCTAAAACAGATCCTATACTAATTCATAGAACATGCTTAAGTAAGTGCAAAGGAATCTAAACAATTCTATGCATATTATCTGACCATAGTGCAATAAAATTGGAAATTAATGACAAAAAACCCACAAGGACCCCATAAACACATGGAAACTAAATAACACTCTCCTAAAAAAACAGCAGGTCACAGAAGAAATTTAAAAAGAAATTAAACAATTTCTACAATTGAATGAAAATGCAAATACAAATTACCAGAACCTATAGAACACAACAAAAGCAGTTGTCAGAGGGAAATTTAGAGCACTAAACTCCCACATTAGGAAAATGGAAATAACATGTATAAACAATTTAATACTGCACCTCATGCTTCTAGCAAAAGAAAAGCAACTCAAGACCAAACCCCAAAGAAGGCAGGAAATTATAAAGATCACAGTAGAAATTAATGCAATTTAAACTAAGAAAAAAATACAAAGAATTAATGAATTGAAGAGTTGGTTCTTTGAAAGAATAAATAAAATTGATAAATCCCTAGCCAAACTTATTTTAAAAAGGACAGTAAAAGATCAAATCCATGCAATAAGAAATGAAAATAGTGAAATCACTACAGACCCTGTGGAAATACCTCCTTTGAAAACCTTTACTCTCATAGGTTTGTTAAAAAGAAGAAATGGACAGATTCCTAGAAACATACGAATTACCAAAGCTTGGTCAAGAAGATATAAAACTTCTGAATAACCCAATTTTAGTTAGTGAAATTAAAACTGTAATTAGAACCTTACCAACAAAGAAAAGCCCAGATCCTGATGTTTTCACAGCTGAATTCTACAAGAAATTTAGAGAAGATTTAATGCCAACATTCCTCAAACTCTTCAATGAAATTGAAAGGGAAGCAATTCTCCCTAAGGCATTCCTGGATGCAATAATTACCCTGATGTGAAAACCAGCAAAAAAAAAAAACAAAAAACAAAATTAGAGGCCAATCTCTCTCATGAATATGAATGAAAAAATCCTCAACAAAATACTGGCAAATACAATGCAACAGGTCATCAGGAAGATTATACCTCATGATCAAGTGGAATTCATCCCAGGAAAGCAGGGATGGTTCAACATGCACAAATCAATACTTGTAATGCACTGTATCAACAGAGCCAAGGACAGCAACCATGTGATCATCTCAATAGATGCAGAAAAAGCTTTCAACAAAATCCAACACTCATTCATGATAAAAAAAAAACCCTACAGAAAATTGGAATAGATGGTCTCTACCTCAATCTAATAAAAGCCATATATGATAAACCAACAGCCAACATCTTGCTAAATGCACAAAAACTAAAAACTTTCAACTTAAAATCAGGAGCAAAACAAGGATGTCCATTATCAGCACTCCTATTCAATACAATTCTGGAGACATTAACTAGAGCAAATAGCAAGAGAGAGAAATAAAAGGAATAAGGGTAAGAAAGGAAAAAATTAAATTATCATTATTTGCAGATGATATAATACTCTACATAGAAGACTCCCAAAACTCCATTAAAAGATTTCTAAGTATGATAACCAAATTCAGTAATGTAGCTGGATACAAGGTCAACACTCAAAAATCAATAGCATTCCTGTACATAAACAACAAATAAACTCACTGAGAGAGAATTAAGGGAAACCACATCCTTCACTATAGCATCCAAAAAAATGAAATATTTGAGAATCAATCTAACAAAGGAAGTAAAAGTTCTAAAGAGTGAAAACTAACTTACTCTGAAAAAGGAAATCAAAGACAGTTTCAAAAAATGGAAAGACATTCCCTGTTCATGGACAGGAAGAACAAACATTATAAAATGGCCATTCCCCAAAATTTTTATACAGATTCAAAGAAATTCCAATCAAAATACCATTTGTATACTTCACAGATCAAGAGAAATCACCCTAAAATTCATCTGGAACCAGAAGAGACCTAGAATAGCAAAATTAATTCTGGACAACAAAGCTAAGGCAGGAGGAATCACAATCCCCAACTTGAAATTATATTAAAAAGCTAATGTGATAAAATCACCATGGTGTTGGAATAAAAACAGACCTGAAAAAAAAATAAAGAAAAAAAAAGACCTGAAGATCAATGGAATAGATTAAAAGACAGAGCCACAAATACAAACACATTCTGCAACCTCTTTGACAAAGGGGCCAAACATGTACCCTGGATGATAAGCCTCTTTAATAATTGATGCTGGAAAAACTGGCTCTCCATATGCTGAATACTAAAACCAGACCCATGCCTATCACTATGCACTAAACTAAATTCAAAATGGATGAAATATCTAAATATTAAAACAGAAAAACTAACTGTGCTGGAAGACAAAGCAGGTAGAAATTTTGAAAATGTAGGGGTAGGCAGAGATTTTATGAACAAAAATCAAACTGCATAGGAAATACTTTCCAGAATTGATAACTGGGATATTGTCTCAGTTAAAAACTTTTGCATGTCAAAGGAAATCTCCAACAGGGTAAAAAGTAAACTCATGAATTGGAAAAATGCCTTAGCTAACTGTCCCCCAGATGAATGATTTCTACCTAGGACTTATAAAGAGTTTAAAAAAAATCAGACCCCCAAAATTCAAGCACCCAATCCAAAAATGAGCATCTGAGATGAATACACACTTCTCCATATGAAGAAATACAAATGGAAAATAAATACATGAAAAAATGTTCAGCATCTTTAATCATTAAGGAAATGCAAATTAAAATAACACTGTGATTCCACCTCATCCCAGAAAGAATGGCCAAGATCAAGAAATCAACCAACAAATCCTGGAGGGGCTATGTGGAAAAAGGAACACTTCTCCACTGTTGGTAGGAGTGTAGACTGGCACAACCACTGTGGACACCAGTGTGGAGATTTCTCAAAATTTAGGATTAGAGATTCCATTTGACCCAGCTATCCCACTTCTGGGCATTTTCCCAGAAAAACTGAAAACATCATGCCACAGTGATATATTTGCACCCATGTTTATAGCAGCACAATTTATAATGGCAAATCTTGGAAACAGTCCAAGTGCCCATCAATCAAGGAATGCATAAAAAAAGATGTGGTATTTTTATACAATGGAGTACTACTCAGTTATAAAGTAGCTGCATGGAGACTTTTATAAGTAAATGGAAGCAATTTTAGACCATACTCATAAATGAAATAAATCAAACTCACATATATAAACACCATTTATCTCCCTAATACAAGAAACTGAAAAAATATACATGTTCCAAAATCTACTGTGTAAGGGTAATTACTGTGTAAGGTAATACTGTGTAAGGGTAAGAAACTGTTCAAATAGGAAATGTAATTGAAATAAGGGAAAGGAGGAAAGAGGGAAGAAAAAAGGAAAAAGACATAAATTTTGTGTATATATATATATATATATATATATATATATATATATATGATAGCCAAAATGACTTTACTACTGATTATATGTTACTTAAAAGAACATTTAATACTCATATGTTTAGATCAATTATACATGTCTATATCTGTTAATCTAAGTAGCACTCTTGTAGGTAACAATATGCAATCTTACAACCACTGTCAAATTCCTATCATCTTGTTTTATAAACCTACACTATTATTGTATTTGGTTTCTTGTTGTTTGTTTGTCTGTATCGCTTTCTGTTTTTCTTTTCTGTGTCTTTTTAATCTTAAATTTAAAAAAAGTATTCAGAACACAAAGAATAATGAAAGCTGCAGCAAAAAAACAATCATTTATGAAGCAAATCCATTTCATAATGTTGTAGTCAGGGGTTGTGAGGAGAACAATTATAATCAGGACACAGAATTTACAATATTATTTTATGGTGGTCACCCAGAGTTAAACATAAGAAAGAGCAGGAAATCTATCCAAAACACTAAAGACACAGAATATCCAGCCAAGGGCCTGAATCCCACAGCAATGTCCTGCATGAGTCCAGATGAAAATGTAGAGCCCATGACAATGCCTTCTATGATTCCAACTGGAGGTCTAGAGCCCACCAGAAGGACTCATGCCAGTCTGTTTTATGGATCTGGGCTGGGAAAGCCCAAAGGTCAGTGGTGGGAGCTAGAAAGTCTGTGCCAGCGAGATGAAGGAACTGTGCTGGTAGGTTGAGGGTTCTACACTGGCGCTGAGAAGTCTTGCTCAAAATAAGAATCAGGGCTGCCCTGAAAAGTACCACAGCCATCCTCAGCAACACAGAGGTCCCAAGTCCTCCGATGATAAGAACAATAGAGTACATGCCAGAAAGCCAGCATGATAACTTTCTCCTGGAGGTTAAATGGCACTCATCTTCCCCTCCAGAGCCAGGAAGCGATGCTCAATGTAAGTACCAGAGCTCCCCCAAAGCGAACCACAAACATTTTCACGGACAAGGTCCCAAGCTCCTCCGATGGACAGTGGTCAAACTCACTTTGGGGAAGCTAGTCACAGTGAGCTCCTCCAGGAGAACCAATGGCTCAAAACAGCAACACTTAGAGAAACCCACAATGCCCAGCTCTTCTTCTCCATGTTTCTATTTACGCTTGCAACTTTCCATGGGTGGGCCATCTACACTCAGCGCAAGCTGATTTAATGCAGCTGGTATTAAGTTGACTAAAAATTTTTAATCCATAACAAATAATAACTGCAGGCTTCTCTGAAGAAACTGTGAAAGACAGAGGGGAATTGAAGGATACATTTAAAACCCTGAGTATCCACCTAAATTTTCATACCAAGCAAAGCATTTTTTCTAAATTGAAGGAGAACTAAAGACTTTCCAAAAGAAGCATAAACACAGGAAAATCATGACAAGAAAATATTGCAGAAGATACTTAAAGTAAATCTACAGATGGAAGAGAATGACTTGAAAACCAAGAAGAATTAGTAAAGATATAACATTAGAAAAACAACAAAATGACAGGAATTAATACATAACTTTTTCAAAAATAAAATCATAGAGCTAGGGAAATAGCTCAGTGGTATAGCACCCCTGAGTTTAATCTCCAATACACTACCCCAAAAAAACTTACTTCATTCTAATAGTACGTCTAAATTTTATTTTCCAAATTTTTATACTGATACATAGGATTTCAATTGATATTTATAAATGTTTATTTAGGACCTTTGTTTAATTTTCTAGTTTTAGTTGTATTTCTAGTGAATACAACACTGTATCTTCTTTATCAATGAGCATTTTGTTTGTATGTAAAGGATGAATTACTTGATTTCTAATGTCTTTTCTTTTAAATTCTTCATTGTTTTAGATGAGAACAATAGTATAACACTGAAGACAAATGATAAAATAGGTATCTTTGGTTTTCTTTTCTGATCTAGTGGTGAAAACATTTTCTGTTTTACTATTGACCATGCTTCTTAGTATAAGTTTGTGCTATTGTTTGAGTTTTCCCCCTGAAAAATGTAGGCACTAAAACAGGGCATGGTTTTACATGCTTATAATCCCAGTGCTCTGAGAGGCTGAAGCAGGAAAATCACAAGTTCAAATACCACCTATGCAACTTAGCAACATCGTCTCTCAAAATAAAAAATAAAATAAAAGTATAGGGAGTTTAGTTTGGTATAAAAGCCCTAGGTTGAATTCCCAGGACCAAAAAAAGTAGTTTTTGAAATTTAATGGCTTATGTGAAGGTTTAAAGAAGTGAGACATGTAGCTTTCAAAAGGTGATTAGGCTGTAAGGACCTCTCTCTCACTCATGAATGAAGTTAAGAATCTTCTTTCCTCTTTAATTCATTCTTTTTTAATTTGGTGAATTAAATCTCAATCTAAGAACCTGAAAACATAGGATATGTGACCAGTAATCCCTAAAAACCAGTGTATACAGGTGAGAATGGACAAGAAAAAGTGTGCCTGTGACATGTTAGGAAAGGGGTCTCAAAGGAACTTGCAGTAATCTCTAACTACACTGTAGCGGCATTACAAGGCATGCTTTGAATTCACACTAATTTAAATTTAGGATCAAAATGAAAGAATTGCTATCATCTATATGATAATACCCACCTGATCCTTAATATTTATGTGTCCAGGAAACTTAGAGATAAGTTTTGAGCACAGCTCCTGGAGATGGCAATGATCCAGCAGAAAGCAAGAGAAAATTAATAGACGATTGAAATGTTCCACTGAGGATTTCATGGTGCTGTCCTGCCCAGTGGGATCTTTTCCCCTTTCTACAAATACTGCAAGTACAGGCCTGTGGAGAAATGGGTTAAAGACATCTTTAACTTAAAACTGCAAGTTCTTTTCAGGTCCACTGAACCCCAAACTCCCACATTCCTGTAGGTAAGTGTCACCTTATTCAGAGAATGGCAAGGTCCTAGCAGAGTAGGAGGAGAGACCAGTGAAGTGTCTGACTGAAGATTTTGGTGTACTTAAATGAGTCTTCTAGCTACAGCAATCATACGGCCCAGAGGATGATTCACTCTGTAATACAAGGATAAATTATCTTTTTACTACATTTAATGGCTTAATTTAATGACTCATAAAATTAGTGGGTCTTTACATGAAACAGTAAATTAGTGAGTTTCAGGTTTGCATTCAGTTTTCAGAGTTAAATGACTTTATTTAATTGCTAAATCAGTTCTCAAGGAAGATACTATCTTGTCATTTTACACTGAAACTTTTACAATTTGTATTTATACCTCTCATGAAAGCGACAAACATTCACTATGAGTCTTCATTAAATGCACTACATTTTTGCTGAAATTACTGTCCTTTTTCTCATTCAATTAAAACTATTTTTGAAAGATGACCTCTACATTTTGGTCTATTTTTATGTAGTTCAAATTATTTAATCTGAAATGAGATTCTTTGTGCAAAGCATCTACTTATAAAAACATTAACCTCATTACTGCTAAAATGGTACTAGCATTTTTTCATGATGACCTTTCTCCAGCTACTTCAATTCTAGAAATTTCAAATTAATGATGTCAGCACATAATCATGTATTCTGTCTTTTAGAATAATGAAACAGGTTATAATAACATTAAAAATAAAGAAAAAATGGAGATAATGAAAATTTCTCTTGCCTTCCTAGAAATATTTTTATAAAATCTATACCAAGTTGTTGAGAAAAAAAACTCTTAGTACTCATTTTTTTCTGCATGTGTCTTCACTTTTAAAATATGTTTTCTGGTTTCATTGATGATGAATAGATTATCAACCCTTTTATGAAGGGAAAATCTTTAAAAGAAACTATTTCCAGCTGCCCTGGCCCATATGCTTGGATGGAAAATCCTCTCCCCCAAAGTGCATGCAAACTGATTATCCAAGCATGCCTTATGAACAGATGAATATGATCTAAACTCTTTTTCTTGCTAACAAGTTATAAGGAAGGTGATGATAAATGAACACAAAAACTGGTTCATCAAGGTACAGACAGCCCTTATTTTATTTCTGTTTTGATCAAAAAACTTCTCATTCAGTACTATTTGAGGGATTACAGCTTCATATTTTTGGCAAAGTGAGTTAGAATTTCTTGTTTCTGGACTTTAGGACTGTACTCTCCTTCTCTTGATTTTTTTCAAAGCACATGTAAATATCCTGATACTGATAATACCCATAAATAAGTAAACATCCTGAGCTGTATATTAATAATCCTTTAAATTTGCAAAAACAGTCATAATTTTCACTCATTTGACAGAATAGCTACCATGCATGTACTCAAATTCAAAGACTTCAAAAAGTCCTGAAATTTTCTTTATTTTCCTGGAAATGGCACATTGCACAAATGCTGGGTACTTAGCACTCACCATCTTAATGATTTTTTGCCATCCTCTTTGGTGTCAGCTGTTTTTCCTTTATTGTTTTTTCTACTTTCATTTAAAGAGAAGGACAATATTGAAAACAATGATGTGAAGTTGACCCACAGAGTAACAGTAACACTCCCAGCTAGGCCCTTCCATGAGTCCAGAGCTCCTGGTTAAGTGCTAGACATGAATCATTCTCCTTTCTGAGTGAGACTGATGGCCTAACATTTTCAGTTTTCTGAAGAGCTGGACAGAGTCACATTTCAAGGAACAAGTGTCATGCCCCTTGCCTTCACGTTTCCTCACACTCCCTTAATACCCTGAGAATGGACTGAACAAATTGCCTGTGTCCACCTGCCACCTGCAGTTAACTCGTGGCTGCTCTCTGAGCTGCTCTGACAGAAGACATATCTTGCCTGACAGCCACGGTGCCACTGCCCCGCTCCAGGTGTAGCTGCTGCCTCTATGAAGAGGTTAGCAAGAAACCGGACCTAGTGAGAGGGACTGAGAGGAATCTGTCCCAATCTTTGACATTTCCAAGACTCCCAAATCCCAATAAGCCATAACTGACATAGCTAGCCCTCCTGAAGGTACCCTAAATGGGGTAGGTGTATCTAGATTAGCTCCACCATTTTTTCAGAGCTGTAGCAGCTGTCAATTATGCAGTCACATGTTCCCCAAAACTTTTACCATGACTGATGCATCTGTCCTCAGTGTCCCAAACCCCACCCCAGAAAGTATCTAATTGACTGCAACAGATTTGAAGTTGAACCAAATAGCAGTATTTAATTTGGGCCAGTCACTAAGTGTAAATCAGAAAGTTTTAATTTTGGCCAATCAACAAGCTCACTATTGGAGCTTTTTTCATGATGAACTTTCTCTGTAGGCACAAATTTAGACCAATCCTTTCTTAGTTCCCAGGATGATCTAAGTCATTGCCTTCTGTTTTGCTGACCACCTGTCCTGTCTAAAGAAAAATGTCTTGTGTATCTATGCATTATTTGTTTCTAAATAGTGTGGGATTGGAAAGTCCCATAAATCTAATCAGGTTTTTTATCCTGGGTTATTTTCTTAAAGGAATTTGCTTTTAAAAATAGTTATAGACACTAGGTGCTGCTATCCCAGAAGAGTTCTAGAAACTGGTGGAAGAAATCAATGGATGTTGGTGGCCAAGGTCAGCAGTTGTACTAAGCAGTGGTCCCCACCAGCACTGACCAGCAGCCAATTCCAATAGAGGTAATAAGTGGTGATGGTGATAAGAGGTAGCAACTGGTAGTAAGAAAGCCATTAGCACTGATTGCCATGGAATAGCAACAGTGTCCAACAGTAGCAGAAAACAGCAACTAGCAGTTGGTAACTGCCATTAACTGGAGCTGGCTGGCTGTATTGTCCAGCAGCAACAATGAGGAACCTAGAAACCAGATGTGTAACACTAAATGCTGAGGGCATAGATTCTCAGACCCCAGAGGGCTGGGAACCATTGGCACTTAAAGCCCAGATCCACCTGCAGAGTTATGCTTTTCTCATTCATGTCCTTTTCCTAAATTGAGCAAAGAACACTTGACTGATCGATGGTGAGCAATATGCAGATTATGTTTATATTCTAACTGATAAGGGGAATGTGTCCTCACTACTTTCCTTCACTCTGTAATCTGTCCACTCAAAAAGCCATAGGAAGAGGGGTCTAAGGACACTTTTCCCATTATATTTGTGACTCTTCTGGCCACTGGCTCAGTACATCACCCTAAGCATTCTAACCTGGCTCTGGACCATTTTATGACACTATGTACCATAAAACTTTCCATAGTCTTGGAAATTATAAAATAATATAAAGTTTCAGGTGAGTTCTTCTTACTCAGAGTATTAATGGGAAACTGAATTATGTTACATTTTTCTTCATGGTACTCCAGCCTTCATTATTCTTTGCCAGAGCTCCCAAAGGTGAATGGTTAAACACAGTGTATAGATTTCCCCATGACATTTATTATTTCAATTATGTTTTGTTTTTCCACATGCTCCCCACTAGGCCTTTCCTTCTTCTTTCCCAGTGTGGCCTTATGAATGTTAACTACTTCAGGACTCTCTTCTATTTCAGGTTACCTTCGATTTATTCATTCATTCATTTATTATTCTCAAGTTTCTGAGAGTAGCTTATTCTTTCACTGTGTAAAATGAGATTTTTGTGCCTGCTGCGTTAGACCAACAAGGTGCTTTCTCAGTGCTGTCACTCCTAAGATCTGTGTTACAGGAGCATCCTGCTGGTGGATAGAGTTCCTGTCTCATCTACTGATCTCCCAACTGTGCAGATATGAGCTGATCAGGTATGGCTGGGTGAGGACATAATAAAGAATTTGCTTTAGCTTGTTTTTATGAAATGTTTGTATTTTCCAGAACATATTGTTTCATAAAATAATAGTTTAGTTCAGGAAAGGTATATGCCTCTATTTATAACACTTATATATGAATGCAGTACAAATATATTTATGGTGTGCTTCTCAATAATAGGTGTGTGAAATATAAAATTTGAAGACAACTATATTTGGATGCAATTATATTTTCTGTCATTTCTCCATGGAAGCTAATTTAAGTTGGTAATCACAAATACATCAAAGACTGTCACTTTGCTGGCTAATGCTACAAAGAAGGAGATCAACTCTGATGCACTAAAGATTTGTGAGTTTCATCTATACAATATCATGTATTTTGTGTAAATATGCAAGATTTTCACCCAGCTGTGATAACTTAATCATTACCAACCTAAGTGACAATGAAAACAATGCAGTCCTATTCCTTCAATTAACTGATCACTTGAACATTTGCCTTGCCATTTCTAAAAGATTGTAGATATTCATAATGATAGAATTGTTTGAAACAAAATTAAAATATACTGAATTTCAGAGAAATGACACAAAAGACAAGTTTATAATTTACATTTTATGTCACCTCATTTTAAGATATGATCTTTAAATGTGGTCATATATCTTTTAAGGATGTTCTTTTGTATTTTAAAGAAAAAACAATAGAAATAATGGTACAAAATTTCAAAATAAAATTATAGGAGATTAACAATGGTTATTACATTATGCATTGTTATTTTCAGAGTAGTTGCTCCTATTACAAGCGATAGCATGATCAAACAACATAGGCACACATGCTTGTTTTCAATGAACTAATATTTAGAAGTATAACTATCTTAACTATTTTGCGTGTATATATTTCTCCCTTTTCCCTTCCATCTTTTGTCCTTTCCCCCATCCCACCTTCTCTTTCCTTTTAAACAGCTTTCTTCCACTTCACAATATCTATTGTACATTCTGGATCCTATTTACTTTTTTCAGCTTCTTACACTAGGGAGACAATACAGTGTTTACATATGTGACTCTGACTTATTTCACTTATGAGTATGATCTCGAGTTGCCTCCATTTACCTATAAAAGCCTCTATTTTATCCTTCTTTATAGCTTAGTACTCCATTGTATAAAAATATCAGATGATTTTTATCCATTCCTCAGTTAATGGGCATTTGGGTTGTTTCCAAGATTTAGTTGTTACAAATTGTGCTGCTATAAAGATGGGTGCATATATATTGCTATGGTACAATGTTTTTAATTCTTCTGGGAAAATACCCAGAAAGAGAATAGCTGGGTCAAATGGTATCTATAATCCTAGTTTTTTGAGGAACTTCCACATTGATTTCCATCCTTACTGATTCCACCAGTAAGGATGCTCTTTTCAACATTATCAGGATATATGGTATAACTGACATAAAATAGATGTATAAGAAATAAATTATGTTATTTATGAGTATGTGAAAGACAAAACCACTGTGGGGATGTGTTTTGTGATAGTATGTAATCCACAAAACTCATAGCCAGAAAATTATATTAAAATGTTTTGTCGTGCTTTCTTGGCGCATCATAGGAACAAATTTCAATATATTTAATGTGTACATGGACATTTAATGGCAGATCAGACACTGGATGGAAAAATGGAAGTGAAACAAATATGCAAAAATGTCTTCCCCAAAATGAAAGTTTTGCTGCATAGCTATTATATGAGCCAAGTAGTAAGACCCATAAACCTTCCATGATTGAGCAGCTATGGGAAGATAGAAAAGGAAGCATTGATCCACCCAAGAGGATGTAGGTGGACTTGAGTACAGAATGGAGCAAAGAACATGTTTGGATTTATCGAAGTATTTTGATGAAGACAGAGTGATGGTTGAGGTTGATGAAGGTGATCATTTTTAATGTAAAGAATTTTTGTGCTTTTCTCCTCAGACATCTATATATACTTCTTCTTCTGTGAAGATGAACAAAAACAATACACTTCACAAGTTTATTGGTCTACGTATCATGTTTTTCTTAGAAGTCAGCATTGGAATTATAGCCAATACCATCCTGCTTCTCTTTCATGTCCTTAAATTTTTTCTTGAGCACAGGCTCAATTCCACCAACCTGACTACTGGGCACTTGGCACTTATACATATAATGATGCTACTAGTCTTGAATTTCATAGCCAAAGACATGTTTGGGTTTAAGAATTTAGGAGGTGTCATCACATGTAAATCTATTATCTATTTGCACAGACTGATGAGGGGCCTTTCCATCTGTATCACCTGCTTGCTGAGTGTTCTTCAAACCATCACCTCAGCCCCAGAAGCTTCTGTCTGGCAAGGTTCAAACACAAATCCTCACACAACAGCCGTTTTGTTTTCTCTTTTTATAGATCTTTAATATGTTCATCAGCAGTTGTTTCTTATTTGCCACTGGTATCACTGCTAATGTGACTTCACACAACCTTATGTTTCTCAGTGAATCCTGCTCTCTTTGGCCCATCAGTTACTTAATCAAATGCCTGTATTTCTCACTGACAACCATCTGTGATGTTTTCTGTATAGGGCTCATGGTACTATTGAGTGGTTACCTGATAATTCTCTTGTTCAGGCATTAAAAAATAGTCTCAGCATCTTCACAGCACCAGTCTGTCTTCAAAAGTATCTCCAGAACAAAGGGCCACCTGGACTGTTTTGTTGCTTTATGGTCATGTACTTTTTTGACCATGCTATTGCCTCTACCTCTGGAATGTTATGGAAAAGTGACCCAACTCATCACTGTATCCAGATGCTGGTGGGCAATGGCCATGCCACCTTTGCTGCTAGTCAGTACTGAAAAACAAATAATCGCTTTCTTATTATCTATCTGGAAGAAAGATAATAGATGTTTGATTATCCAGTGATGGATAATTTCCCTGAAGATGAGCAAATACTTTACATTTCTTTGGCTTGTATACAAAGTGATTCTTTTTCTATGTAATATATTACTTCAATACATATATCTGATAGATAATTTAGAGCTATAATTCTCTGAGGAAACTCAGACTTCTAATTCCAAAAATAGAACTAGAGCTCTTATCCAGTTTCAAACTAAATCATAAGTGTTATAGGAGTAGGATGAGGGGCTAAGAAGAGGGCAATACAGCTATGTAGAAAAAATTCTGCTGTTTATCATTATTATAGTTCTATATGTAATGTCAATATTTATTAATTTGGATATTTCATATACAAAATTTATTTTATTTTAGTTACACTTCAAGAAACTTATTTAAAAATTTTTCTGGAAAAGAGAGCATGGAATCTGAAGAAACTGATAATGTTAACTTGCTAAATAATATGTGTGGGATCTAAGTGTCCAAAGAATATTAGTGACTTTGTATGAGATAATATGTAAACATTGTCCTCATATCATGGGAAATATTTCCACAAATTCAATGAAAGAAAATAAGTATGGTAAGCAATTCCCTAGACATTTTAATAATATCAGTAAATAACCTTTGCTGTATATATACTGTCTTAAAAATTTATAGGTTATAAGTATAAAAAGGAATTAAGCAGTGAAAGGCAGAATATAACATAAATTCAAATCTCAGTTCTTTATGCTTGCTTTGGAAACCAGAAACTCAATAATTCCAACCATTCTTGTATCCTTGTGCTTGTAACATCCACTTTTATCCTAGTGCTTGTAACATCAAATTTGAGTGCAATTTTCATTTTTGAAAAAACAAAATAGAATCATTACAATTATTTTTTCTTGCAGGAGGATGTTAAAAGTAATACAAATTAGATACATGCCAAATTTAAAATTTCATTAAAAACTTTTTTTATATATAGCAAAATCATGATGTGGGTACAACATGGGTCAAACTACAGTCAACCCATGAGATTACAAGTGTAGTTTTAGCTAACATTGATCCAAAAGGGAAACTAGTCACATAAAAAAAGTATTTGGAAAGAACAAAGGCATTTTTGGAAAAGGAAATGAATAGAGGTCCAGATGCTCTGGTCACCCACCTGAGCGCCTGGGTCCTCTGGACCATGTGATCTAAATACAGTATAATCTCAAATTGTTGATCATCTCAAATCCCTGGCTATTGTGTCACCCTGAACGCTGACTCTCTTCAGATTTTCCTCCAGCCATAATTCTGTGTCTTTATTTTTTTGTGCTGACTCCTGAAGGGCCCAATTCTTCTATGTCTGCATATTAATTTCTATCTAACTTAACTGTCTAATAATTTGGTATAAAGCAAAGCCCAGTCACTAACTCTGAGATGACTGTCTGCCCAAGGGTCCTGACTCAGCACCACCCCACCCAGTGCTCTGGCAGAGCCTCCTGAATGTAGTTGGGGTAGAATAGGGCAAGCTGTGCTGCACAGGGCTCCCAGACCAACTCACCTACCAGTCCATTTCTTTTTTTATCAACTTTTTAAATTTTATTTAAGTTTATTGGTACAATTTACATATACATAATGATCATATTCTTTGTAGGGAATTTGTACCTGTACATTATACATCTTGGGTTTTTTATTATCACACATTCACAGTACGCAATAATTACATTCCTCATGCAGACTGGTACTTGTACATAACACATTTAATTGTTTTTTCATATCCTTCTCTCCCCCCCCCATTTTTTGATCCCCTTCCCATTCGAGAAAGCTCTGTCTCCCTACTTCCTATTATCTTTTATTTTGCACTTCATATATTAGGTTTCTCATACAAGAGAAGCCGTGTGATAGTTAAGCTTTGGGTCAAATTTACTTCTCTTAACGTTATGTACCAATTCACTTCTTTAGCATCCTGGACACAGTGCTGCCTGGTCACCTGCATCAATGGGGAAAGCCCAGGGCCACTGAAGGATGCAGAGGACACACAGCACACTAGGCGTGTCTACTTTCCCTATTTGCGTCTTGAAAACAAAGTCACATATTTAAAGAACTCTGTGCCAACCTCAAGCTGATTCTCCCATCAGCCTGCACCTGCTGAAACTTCTGCCACAATTCTTCAGGGACAGGAAGCACAACTCCCAGACTCAGTGATGAAGAAACTTTCCCAAAACCCCACAGCCAGTATCTGCCTGACCTGCAGCCACTAAGGGTGTTCCTCCATTAAAGACCTACCTGGGTAACAACTGTTCATATTTACAACTGGATGTAACACTTGGATTTACACTTGGACTTAACACCATCTCATTTTTTGTACAGTTCTCTACATCTTGTTTACAGAGCTTTAATGTCTTTTTTGGTACCATACACTTTGTTTACATAGTATTGTACTTTTTCCTGATTATACTGTAAAGTGCTGTACTTTTATGTTCTGTTATATATTACAGTTCTGCATGTAAGTTATGCAAATAAAGGCAAAGTCTTCGTGTTGGAATTTCCTTTGACCATATCTTTGTTCTAAATGGTGTAATATACATATTCTATATAAAATTCATCATTTCACAACCAATTCACTTAAAACTCTAGTCTCAGGACCAGAACTCAGTCATTAATCAAGGAATTCTGTGTTTACCTTGTGTGCAGCCATAAGTACACAGGGATGAAACCATGAGCTTAGGCGCATGCCTGCAACACTGCCTGATGACCGTCAATGGCTCTGCTCTTTCCCTGCTGCTTTTTTCTACTCAATTTTTTTAAACTAGGCATTGATCCCATGACATTTGCATTGAGTTATCTCCCAGGCATGTTTATTGTCTATTTTGTGACAGGCCACATCAAGACCTGGAGTTGGCTAGACCGAGCTGAAACTTACCATCTTCTTGCCTCAGCCTCCTAGGTGCACCACCCTACCCAGCTTCCTCGTCCTTTCTTCTGACCTAATGCAAACAGTAATAACTGGCAGAAAGACCAGCACACACCCCAGTGTGCATGTTATGCTAGATTTCCCCAAGTCCCAAAGTCTGCCCTGACCTGCCTCACAAGGCTCAGGTGCCAATATCCCATGATACTGCAGATAGCCATGGTGCAAGCATGATGTAAGGACAGTGTCCCAGCCCCCAGGGAATCTTGTTTTGAGGAGGGACAGAAGTGGGGCAGCAAAATTTCCCAAGAAGACACTAGGGCTGGGTCTTCTAGGTCAGCAAGGAGGAAAGCCCCAAGCAAAGGAAATACCAGTCTGAGCCTCCTCTAGAACAATTCTGACTGCCAAACACATGTGACACCAACTACAGGCAAGGATGAGGCCTGGGCCAGAAGGAAGTTTTCAAAGGAGCTCCAACTTCACTTGTGTTTTTGCATTTTACTGAATGCTTGAATGTGACCTGGATTCACAAAACATGCCACAGAACTTGAATTTATGATTACTTGTTAAACAACCTAAAGAAAAGAATCCCTCAAACCAGACCCTTTGGGGTCCTAGGACTTAGAGTCACTGGAAACAGTTGCTCTGTACTGGGAAGGGCCAGGGTTGACTTTGATGCCACTCACTGAGGCAGCTGGGAGACTCAGGGACAGATCCCTGCATGCTAACTTAGCCTTCATGTTGTTAGACACGTGGCTTGGATAAGTCACCCCACAGTGGGAGATTCACACACCACCTCTAGAACTGGGGTTCTGAGGCTGCCTCTCTGTCCTCTCCTAGGGCCTGAGGAGCAGCTGACAGCTGTGTCCCCCAACCTTACAACATTCACACTCCTGTGTCTCAGGATGTGATGAAGCTGGTCCTGGGTGGTAAACTCTCCTGCCAATAGTCCCTCTCTCACAGGCCAGCCCCTTGCTTTATGCATAGAATTTTGCTCACAGCCCCTTCATAGTTTATTGACTTCATCCCAGCATTTTTTATTAAAAAACCTTACGGGACTTACCTGCCGGTGAATCAAGGACCTACGTTGAGCCTCTCAAACAGGGACTCGTGCTCAATCTCTCTGTCTTCCTCTCTCTCTCTCAGTACTGGAGGTCCCTGCATAATATTTATATTTATTTAATTTAGATTTATGTTTATAATTATTACTAACACATAATAATTATGCAAAGTAATAGCATTCCCTGTGTCATTCCCATGTACGCATACACTCTGTTTTGAGCATGTCCACCCCCAACCCTCCCCCCCAACCTACTTCCAGTCCCTGATA
>PVLA01011899.1:0-48923 GCA_004027455.1 Hydrochoerus hydrochaeris | reverse complement strand
GAGATTTATTAGGATGATGTGATTATGGAGACCAAGAAGCTCCATGACCACAGGTCACGTTCAGAAGACTCTGTGCTACCTGTTAGAAGGCCCAGGAATTAGAGAAGCCATGGTGTCACTCTCAGTTCAAGCCCAGTGGTGTGAGGACAAGTGGGGCTACTGGTGGACATTCCAGAGTCCTTGGGTCAGGGAGTCTGGAGTCTAGAGTCCAAGGGTGGGCAAAGTGTACCCAGTGCCACGTGAGGGAAGGGGGCCTTTTTGTCATTTCAGGACCCCAGGCTGACTGAGTGGTGCTCCCCACATGGAGGGCAGGTCCTCCCCCACCCCTGTCTGCCCACATGACTGAATGTCCTCTAGACACACTCACACATGCACACGCACACACACACACACCCAGAATAGCCCCTGGTGAGGGAGTCCTCAGTCCGCTCAGCCAACCCTGAATTTAACCCCCATGTCTGTCAGTGCATCTGTCCTGACTTCTGCCACTGCTCTGTAAGGTTGTGGCTGTGCTGTCCACAGAGAGGGCCGTCACAGGGTGCTTGGGGAGTCACCACAGGTCACAGCTGACAGAGCTGGGCGGGTCTGCTGGGTTGGCCCCTGCCCTCGTCTTCGCTCCTGCCCTGAATCAACATCATCAAGATGACAAGGGAGAGAGATTCGTAAAAATGAAGAGGAAACTTGAAGTCCTTTGAGAAATGACAGGCTGTAAGGCATTTACAGCTGATTTACGGCGGAGAGACAGAACATGAGGACTGCCAAGAGTGTCATCATGATTGCCATTCTCGAGCCAAAGGGCAGCTGTGGGATACTCTCTGCCTGGCGCTGGCACGTGGGACAAGCAATGAGTCGTGTTCTCTGCTGGCCTGGAAATGCATGTTCCAGTGCATGTCTCCAGGGGAGTCAATTGCAAGAGTCTACAGCACACCAATGGATGGGAGGACCCGGGACCCGCTCCCGATGTTACATTAGGAGCGTGTGCAGTGATGGTCAGAAACCCCAAGCTTACAGCAAAGTGCCAGGCTTGAACTTGTTTCCTAAGACTTGAGACGCAGACAGCTGTAGGCTTGGGCTTGTAATTAGCAATGTCTTGAGCTGCCCATTCGGTCACAGAACTGCTGCCAGGGTTCCAGTCACTACACCACTGTTTGACAGAAAGGTAGGTGGAGTTGGAGGAGGGTGTCAGTGGCTACACCAGAATCTTTTCCCTAGGAAATCATGCTTCCCTGTGACTTTCTGGGCAGTTTTATGTCACATGGCCAATGCCTAGCCGCAGGGGGGTCTGGAAAATCAAAGATGAGGACCGCAATGTTGGCTGAGATTTAAACAGGTCTGATTCAGCCACAGGAGCTGAGCGCCTGGCAAGCACGGCAGGCCGGGTGCTGTTAGGGATGGAGACTGGGGGAGGCAGGGAGGCTGCAGCACAGCCATCCCCGCCAGGTGCTCAGGAACAGCTTCCCGGCTGAGGTGCATTCAAGCCCTGCATGAGACAAGCAGACAGTACCTGGTGGAGAAGAAACTTTTTCTGGAGTGTCATAGGGTGCACATGTGGAAGCAGAGTCAGGAAAGACAGGGTCAAGACCCAGCCGGACGGCCCCCCACCCTGACCTCAAGCTGGGATCAGCAGCTCAGCTGCCGAGGAGCGCAGTGCTGCTCTGTGGGTCACCAAGCGCCCCGAGGGGGACGCCATGATTCTCACCCCGTCACAGGGAGTGATGCAAACCGTGCCCCGCTCACTGCGCGCTGACATACAGGCTCGGCTCTGCTGACCTGGAAGCACTTTCACGAAGCCACCAGAGTCACAACCGATCTTTCATCGCCCGGCCTGTGCCGAGGTCTCGAGTCTGCCTTTGGGCGGCTTCCCTCTGCTCCCCGGTCAGTGGCAGAGCTGCTTTAGTCACACCGCCTACTTCTGTCTTCCAGGATGATGTCTGAGCTTCTGGGACAGCCATCATCTGCTGTCAGTTGTGTCCCCTCACCCCAGGCTGACCCCAACTCCGCAGCGGCACTCAGCCTTCAGGGACGCCCGGGAGGCGTCACATCGCCCGCACGGGCCTTGGTGCCAGGCGGCTGCCTACTCTGCTGCAGGGAGTCCTGACACCCTGCAGCCTAGTCTGTGCTGATCTAGGGTAGGCACCAAGACTGCGTCTGCGTGCTGTCGGCCCCTGGAAAGTTCGAGTTCATTTCAGAGCAGCGTCATCGTCTGATCGCTGACATGGAACAGAGAGAGCAGGCTCGGGTTGCAGGGTTTCTCGTCTGCGTGGGTTTAAACCCTCCCTCTCCTGCCTTCCGGCTGTGTAACCGGCAGCAGTTTCACCTGGGAGGTGTCGGCACAGAGGACCTGGGCTCGCAGAGTTGCAGAGTAGATGAGCTGTCGTGAGCGGTCAGAGCAGAGCTTGACGCCCCACACATGAGCCACTGATGTGGCTCACCCCCAGGTCACTGGGTCGTCACTGCCCCTGCCCCCACCGTCCCGCAGCCCCTGCTCCCCAGCCTGGCACAGAAGCTTGTTTCGAGCAGGTCCCCCATGTCTGGCCATCTGCAGTATGACAGCTTGTCAGGAATTCACTGCCACCCCAAGCCAGCAGTGACCGGTGACTCAGTTCCCCCAGGTGGGAGCTGGGAAGTGGCATTTCTCACCTGTCACCAGCAGTGACAAAGGACGTCAGCGGTCCAGTCCTGAGTCAGCCCCTCCGAGTCGGGCTGTGGCCTGGGACAGGAAGAGCTGCTCCTGCTCTGCTGTGTGACTCTGGGAGAAGCACTGACCGCTCTGAGCCTCGGCTTCTTTGCCCTTGAAGTGCCGGGAATGATCACTGACGGCTCTTGTAAAGTATGTGGCCTCCTCATGCCTCAGAGTTGCTGGTTCTCAGTGCTGTCGGCTCCCAGGTGTGGAATCTGCTCCTCTGCGCTCACAGCGCCAGGCCAGAGCCCAGGCCTTGGTCCGCACCCGGGGTCCTTGCTTTGTGCGCGAGCGCGCGCGTGTGTGTGTGTGTGTGTGTGTGTGTGTGTGTGCGCGCGCGCGCACCGTGTGAGTCAATGTGTGTGCCGTGGGTGTGCGTGTGTGCAGGGGCACAAACTGTGATAAGAACCTGGGCAGGGGCAGAAACCACACTGGTCACTAAACCCAGAGCTTATCTTTAAAGTGGCGACTGGACAAAGTTTCACTCAGTAATAACAGAAACAGAAAAGTGCAGGCCATGGTTACCACACAGAGAACTGCAGGAACCCAGGGAGGGAGCGGGGTCAGAGTGGGGTCCCAGCCAGCATCAGGGCAGCAGCTGTGCGCACAGGAGGAAGGACAGCGGCCCTGGGCCGTGGCTGCTGGTAAAGGGGGCACCACTGCAGGGAGGAGACTGGGCCCGAGGGGCTCGGGGAGACAGTGCCCCCCCGACACAGCCCTGGGCTGTGATGGCCTTTGCAGGCCCAGCCTCTGTGACCTCCTGCCTGACAAAGGCAAGAGCTGCGAGCTCCTGATTCACAGATGGGGAAACTGAGGCACAGGCTTTGATGAGGTTCAGTGACTGCATAGGATGGGTCAGGATTTGAGTCAAGCTCCAGGCTGCAGAGCCCCTCTTCCTCCTCTCTCCCAGCTAGCGCAGTGAGCGAAGGAAGGAAGGAGTGAAGGGAGGGAGGGAGGAGGAAAGCGCGGAGGCGGGAAGCAGGCCTGCGCAGCTGCAGCCCCTGTGCGCCCCCAGGTCATCCACTGGAACTCGCCCAAGAAGCTGCGGGTGAAGAACAAGCACGTGGAGTTCTTCCGCAACCTCTACCTGACCTTCCTGGAGTACGACGGTAACCTGCTGCGCCGCGAGCTCTTCGGCTGCCCCAGCGAGGCCGGCGTGGCGGGCGCCGGCAGCCAGGACGTGAGTGGCCCCGGGGCCCGGGGACCCCAAGTCTGTGCCCACAGCGTCTGGTGGGGGACGGGAGGCTGCCCCTGGGGCCAGGCGCCCCTTCAGGCATGGCCACCTGCCTGACTCCCCGCTGCTCGGAGCTGTCCATGCACTGTCCCACCTGAGGGTCACAGGAGCCCACTCACAGGTGGGGAAGTCGAGGCACAGGGAGGGGCAGGCTACCAGGACTGCCCGGTAGGCAGAGAGCAAAGCTGATGAAGTTGGCTGCGGGACCATGGCATCAGGTCCTGGCTGCTCT
This sequence comes from Hydrochoerus hydrochaeris, assembly GCA_004027455.1. NCBI lineage: Eukaryota > Metazoa > Chordata > Mammalia > Rodentia > Hydrochaeridae > Hydrochoerus > Hydrochoerus hydrochaeris. The sequence continues at coordinate 44,777 of PVLA01011899.1, read as the reverse complement.
GAGCCCCTCCACTCCCCCCGTGACCTGAGAAGTGCCTCCCGCACTGCCGGGCGCTGCCTCCTGGCCCGAATGGGTTCGGTCTCGCTAGGGCCGACCTCAAAGTAGCCGAGAAACTGCCCGGAAGCACCAAGACCCGAACCCAGAGCAGGTCCCTTGCTCTCCCTGTCCTTGGTGCTACCGTAGACTGGAACTTGGTGAGGGCCAGGCCCAGGTCTTTAGACCCGAGGGTTCTTAGAGGTGCGATGGACAGCAGTCCCTTCCTCGTGGCATCTGTGTCTCGGTGGAAGAGACTCAGTTTACAAGGACACAAACCATGCAGAGGGTGAGCAGCAGTGGTGGGAGCTCCCGAGCAATGAGTACCATGAACTCAGCTGGCTTTTCACGAGTGACGCTGGTCTCGGTACCTCCCCACCTTGGGGTACCTGGCCTCCAAGTCACAGCACGGTGGCCGCTGGCCCTGGCCCTCCTTCACCCTGGACACCTCCTCTTTCCAGTGTTCAACCTGGCAGGGCCTGGCCAGGGGCCACTGAGGGGCAGACACAGAACAAGGGGCTGGGGCTCGCAGGCAGCACGGGTCTGTCCTGCCAGGTGGCCAGGGTGGCAGGGGGTGTGGCTCTGAGCCCGGGTGGGGGCAGCAGGGCCAGCTTCCTGGAGGAGGTGGGCCTGAGGGTGAGTGAGTGGGAACAGCCCTGGTGGGGGCCTCGCAAGCACAGAGCAGCACAGGCAGTGGAGATGGGAAACTGGGAGTGACTGACAGTGCCTAGGCCGAGGCCTCTGCTGTGGCTCCAGGGGCCAGGAATGGAGGGGACAGTGACGCCCTTGTCACAGTACTGCAACACCACCCAGGACACATTTCCCTTGCACCCAGCGCCCGGCACGTCTGCCTGCTGTTGCTCGTGTGTGGAGCTGGGGTTTTGTCAGCAGAGCTGCTCAGAGCCCGTGGGTCCCTGACCGTGAAGCCAGGGAGGGCTCCATGCTGAGCAGCCCCGGAGTCCCGGTGGGGAAGAGGCCTGGCTTGGTCCTGCTGCCAGGAGAAGGAGAAACGAAGGCACCCAGTCAGGGATGTGCCCCTCAGCGAGGTGCTCTGCTCCGGAAGGTCGCGCGCCCCTGCCTGGCTGCAGAGCGGCGGTGGCCAATGGGGTGGCCTCGGTCCTGTAGTCCCCTGCACATCTTCTGTCACCAGCAACTTCCAGGATGCCAGGCAGTGCACGTTGGGCAAATCACCAAGGAACAAGAAGCTGCCCTCCCTCCAGGCCCAGTTCTGCCTCCCTGGAGCGGCGCCCCAGGTCCTTGACACCAGTCCTCTGGCAAGAGTACCAAGCATCCCTTGTGGGCACTGTGCCGGCCTTGTAACACCAAGTCACTGCAGCCTGGTGGTAGGTGCTGTCTGTCCCAAGGCCTTTATCTGCTCCTGCCAGCCTCCGGGCCCTGGAGAGGAGGGAGACAGGGACACCGCTACCACCCTCACCCCGTGGGAGGGGCCGTCACCAGCTGGGTTTTGCGGAGAACAGCACCAAAGAGCTGAGTTCCTGGCACAGGGTCACCCACAACTCTGAGGAGGGATGGCCTGTGAAAGCAGGCTCACGACTGCCACCGAAAAGCCAGGGCCGCGTGTGCGGAGGGGACGCAGCTTTGTGTCCAGAAGCAACGTTGCCGCCAACCACAGCTATTGGTGATTCTCCTGGTTGTTCTACTTGCAGTTTTTCTTATACTGAGGCAGTTCCTGTCCTCTCCTTGCTGGGAAGGAGAAATACGGGCCGAGTCACAGAAGTGGACGGGGCAGAGGGGACACGCACTGGCCCCCAATGCCCCACCGCAGGGCCTCTCATTTAAAAGGTCCCCGACCCGATGTCTCAGGGACCGTCCTACGCAAGTCCTGTCTCCAGGCCTCACCACACCCTCTGCGGCTCGTGTCACCCATCAATCTGGCGATGGCTCATTCATCGATTCATCCGTGTGCCCGGGAAGCCCACCCAGCGCCTGGAGTGCATTCGGGAAGCTGCGCTGGATACACGAACTGCAATGAGTTCATCTTCCTGAGCGTTAGCAGGTGTCCCAGGACCCGGGAAGTCTGCCCAGAACTGGAGCCAGGACTCTGGACATGGCCACAGCCTGCTGGGAACCTGGGTTTTCCTCCCATGAAGTGGCCGGCAGATTATCCCAGCAGGCTGAGCGCAGCAGGCCGAAGAGATTATTAAGCTGGCCTTCGGTGGCTCCCGGGCCACGCTGAGGTCCCCGCCTCACTCCCGACATGAAGACAGGGTCCATGCTGTGGTCCCTCTTGCTGCCAGGGTGAGGGGCCAGCTCCCCACAGGACCACGCTCCCCACTCTGAGCCTACAAAGAGCAGTAGACATGGCTTCGTGGCGACTCCATTAGGGTTAAAATCAGACCCATGTAATGAGATTCTGTAAACACTGATGCCACAGGGTGCCGCCAAGCCACAGATGGCCCGGTGGGAACAGCTGCATCCCCAGAAACCCCAGGATGCATCCCTGGTCACACATGGGGACTGCATGTCACCAGCTCCTCGGGCCCACAGCTGGCAGCAGGACTGAGTGGACATCACCTGGAGTCCGAGGATAGTGACCCTCTCCAGGCCAGTTCCCCAGCAGAGACCTCAAGATCCCCCCAACCAAGGAGCCCAGGGGTGGGGGAGGCCACAGGAGCCACGGGTCTGCAGCCACGGAGGGCGGAAGTGTGGGGCCGGCTCTCCCTCGCTCCGGCTGCCCACCTGGTGCACCCCTGGCTACAGTGGACACAGCACATCGCTGCGGGTGTGGCTAAGAGCTGTGCGCACCCCGCTTCTCTCCCTGCACACTGGCTGAGAGCTGTGTGCGCCCCGCTTCTCTCCCTGCACACTGGCTCTCACAGGTGTCCTCTGCCATAGCTACTTTTCTCATTACTAAGACAGAGTAGCCAGCACCCAGCATGAAAGGAGGAAAGGTTTATTCATCTCACAGTTAGTGGAGGTTTCAGTCCATGAGCAGCTGGCTCTAAGCAGTGTGGCGTGGCAGAGGGGCGACAGTTCACAGCGACAGAAGACAGTAAGAGCAACAAGGGAGGAAGAGATGAGCCTCTTTCTGTCCCTTACGTTGTGTTCAGGCTCCCAGATCAGGGCAGTGCCATTCGGGGGTGAGGGGGCTGGCTGATCACCTACCCTGCTCCCAGCACCCTTAATCCCAGCACTGCATTGAGAATCAGTCACATGTGCTGGGCCCACCTCCCAGAAAGGCCCACCTAGGACCGCATGAGGCTTTGGGGACATCGAGGCGCAAGCCACAGTATTCTTATCTCCTGCGAGGCTCACAGGACCAGCCGAACCCTCCCTGAGCCCTCAGGAGCAGAATTGAACAAACACCCCAAAAATGGAGAGGGGCGTGGTGGGTTTCCCTAGTGCAAAACTGCTCTGGGCCCTGCAGCCAGGAATCACCATGGCAGGTGACCAGTGAGCCGTGGTCTCCTCACTGTCTGACTCCATAGCACCTGAGTGCTTCGCGGCCACCAGGAACAGCCTGGCTCAGCTTTGGAAGCAGGTCCAGGCCCTGTCCTCAGCTCTCAGCAAAGCCCACAGCCCTGCGTGTCACACACGCCTGTGGGGAGGGGGAGGGGAAGGGGGAGGAGGAGGAGGGAGGGGAAGGGGGAGGAGGAGGAGGGAGGGGAAGAGGAGGGAGGAGAGGGCGTGAGGCCCCGGCGCAGACGAGCTGAGAGCAGATGCAGCATCCCCGAGTGTCCTCTTCCCACCAGCGCCTCCCTTGTGTGCCCGAGAGCACAGAGGTCACAGGAAGGACCAGGCGGCCTCTGAGACGCCTCCCACCGCCCGGCTCTGTCCCCATGCCCTGCCCCTCGCAGCTGCAGGTGGCTCGTGCGCTCAGCACCGGCTAGGCTCCCGCAGCCCTGTGGCTCTGCCCCCCACGATGCCCTGGCCACACAGGCTGCCCGCCCGACCGGATCCTCTTGCTCCGGCTGGGACAGAGTGTGAGCAGTGGCTGTGCTGCCCTGCGCCCACCCACTTCTGGTGGACCTTGGTGCCTCCCCGCCAGGTGTCCAGGAGGGGAGGACATGGACGTCAGTGGGGATGGACATTGCTGTCACCTTGAAGTCCTCTGTAGCCACAGACTCATCCAGATAGGGAGTGAGCAGGAGCTCAGGGGTTGTTTGGCAAGTTTCCCAGTCACCGAGACAACTCAGGGACTTACACCTGGGACGGGGTCACTCACTGCATGCCTTTGAGCAGAGGCTGAGCCCTCCTAAGGACAGAGGTCCTCACAAGAAGGCAGCACCCACAAGAGCCCAGATCCAGGCCTGGAGCAAGCGTGCCGCCTGGTGACCTGCGGGAGTCCAGTTCTGAAGCCTGTGCTGCTGGTCCCTCAGTCAGGAAGCACTGCTCACTGCATTTAGGAAACGCACCCCACCACAATCAAGTCACCTTTTCCAGTTGTTCCGCTCTGTGGCTCTGCCCAGCTGTGAGCAGGGGTCCCCTGGGCGGAGCCTGGGGACCTGCTTCCCCAGCACCAGGGCCTCAGCAGTGAGGTCGTCCCAGCCACTGTCCCCAGGGAGAGGAAGAAATAAGTGCAGACTGCTGAAAGGGCCGTTTCCCCTGGACTCTGAATCCTGCGCCTCAGCCAGCTGCCCAGGGCAGCAATTTAGTGAACGCATTTGATCTCAGGAGAAATCTCTTTTGTCTTTGTGACCTGCTTGCCAGGAGCCTGGTGGCTGGAGCACAGGGTGTGGGGCCGTGGTCCCCACTCCCTGTTAATGAAAGCGTTCCCTGCAGGCTGGGGTTTCCCGGGAGACACGACCCAGCTCTGAGGAAGGGGCCACTCTGAGTTGCCGGCTCCCGCTCTGGAGCAGAGCAGCCGACAGATGCAGTCCACACCAAGCAGCCCACGTTAGTGTTTGCAGAGGGGCCTGCACGGAAATCATAGCCACGTTGCTGAGGTGTGCGGATCACCTTCCAGCTACAAAGCCCTCCTACGTGCACTGTCTCCGGAGAAAATGGAGGGAATCGGTTAACTGTAGGAAAGCAAAAAAGGACAGTAAAGTTTACCTTCAAATCCATCACCCAGGAAAATCTTCATTATGGGGCAGTGTTCCCGCCCTCGAATGTTTCCCAGGGCTTTTGGCTTGTGCCGTGCTCTGCCGGGGCCGCGCTACTATACATTTTTATGACCTTGTCTTTTATGGCCTTGTCTTTCGTGGAACCTCGCATCCTTGGCCGCCTCATTTGGTCCTCACATCCATCCTGGAGAGAAGGTGACTGTTGTGCGATGTCCCTGCATTAAAGTCTCAAACCCGAGGCCTCGGTTTCCCCCTTCATGCGCCAGATGAATGCACCTGCTTAGCCCTGGGCGCTGTCTGATCGGCTGAGTGAGGCTGCAGTGCTGACCCTGCATCTAGCACCTAGCCCGGGAACGGGGCCAGGCCGGGTCAGGGTCCTGCAGCCGGTGTGTGTGGCAGCAGGCCCAAGGTGCCCGCTGCAGGGCCCAGTGAGGGATGGCGGGACACAGCATCCCCTATGCCCTGTTCCTGGGGCAGCACCATGGCTTGGGGTGTTCTGGCCACCAGGAAGACCCCAGGTAGAGGCTGGATATCCCCAGGACCACTGGTCACTTCCTCCCTGCCAGCACAAGCAGCAGTGGGCAGTTATGTTTCCCTGGCCTCTGCCCTTTCTGTCTGGCAGTGACCAAGGGTGCCCAGAAGAGGCCTGCAGTGCTGAAAGGATGCTTGGGTGCCTTAGGTTCTGGGGCTCAGAGATGCATGGGGTGCAGCCTCTGTCCTTAGGGTCTTTGGACGGTGCCCCAGAGCCTGACCCACGGGGCGGGGGGGGGGGTAGGGCACGCCAAGGGCAGGAGGAGCCCACGCTATACCCTCCTCATCCTCTGGTCACCAGTGCTCCTGTCCACGCTCACACCCACTCTCACCCCGTGCCTGCTGTTCTCTACATGGAGAATCTTCCGTGGAGTGAGAATTCCGCCTCCGGGCCTCACCCGTAGCAATGACCCATCACCCTGACCTGGAAAGCAGAGCTGCCCTGGCCACAGCCTCCAGGGGCAGATGCTCCCTTTAGCAACCAACAGCTGGGTTAAGTCTGGACTTAGACCGTGGCACCGGCTCTTCAGATCTGACACTGCAGGACGTGAGTGGCATTGCGGCTTTGAGGTGTCTTCTCCCACCCGGTACCGCAGGGTTCCCGCTGTGCGACCCCTCCCTGGGCAGCCAGCTGTCTAATGACCTGGTCGCGGGATTGGAGCCCGCCGTAAGCAGGGCATCGGTGGTAGAGCTGGGGAGAAGCCAGCCAGTGAGGACTCCCGCCACAGATGAGCCAAGCGAGGCTCTCAGAGAGCCGGACAGAAGAGGTGGAAAGAGCTGGTCCTGGCTGTCGAGGCTCGGGCAGGGAAGGAAGGGGTTTTGTTGTAGGTTGGTCTGGTCCTGCTTCCCAGTTGCTGGTGCAGACTGAAATCTGTAGCTCATGGGAGACCAAAGTACCGGGCCGCACGGGTCCTCACTGCATGGGTTTTCTACTCCGCATTTTTCCCATGTCATTTGAAATTGCTCTGCAGGTCACCTAGGACCTGAATCTCAGTTCGGGGCGCCCCGGGGACTGTGCATTTGTCTGTGGGCACCCCCTGCCTGCACCTGGGCGTGGCCTCATGCCCAAACCGCAGAGGCTTCTGCTCCTCATGAGCAGGGCATTGCTAGGAAACAAAAACAGTCATGCTGCCTGCCCAGATGGGCCCACGGCCAACATCCCCCTGGCAGAGCCTGTGGGGGCAGAGTTGGGGGAGCCCCCTGGGCCCCGAGGAGCTCTCCTCAGACGTTGCTCCCGCCTGCAGCTCCAGAAGCAGCTGTCGGAGCTAGATGAGGACGACCTGTGCTACGAGTTCAGGCGTGAGCGCTTCACCGTGCACCGCACCCACCTGTACTTCCTGCACTACGAGTACGAGCCGGCCTCCGACGGCACTGACGTCACCCTGGTGGCCCAGCTGTCCATGGACAGGTGAGGCCATGGCCCCCTCAGCTCGTGCGCTCCCTGCGCGGCCTGTACACGGTGCGGCCTTGCCTTGCCTTGCCTTGCCTTGCGGCTCTGGCTGGGGGAGGCAGCCAGAGGGAGGCAGGCACTGCAGAGCAGAGCCATGCTCGGCCCACACAACCGCGGCTGGCCCTTCCTTCTGCTGCCTGGCACTGCCCACAGCCTGTGTGCCTAGGCACCCCCAGCGTACACCACCACCCCACTGTCAGTCCGGCCAGGGACGGGCAGCCACTCGGAAGCTCTGGAAGCCATTCTCAACTAGGCTGCAGGTGGACCGGGGACACAGGACCCATGGGGAGGAACCTCTCAGTGTGGCCAGAGCAGGTGGCACCAAGGTCACCACCAGCACCTAAGTGCTCCCAGCTGCACCAGGCCAGTTAACAGTACCAGCATGGGTGGTGACTAGGAAAAGGGGCTGTTTCCATAGATACCCAGAGGGCAGGAAAGGAGTTAGGTGTGTGAACCGCGAGAGAAGAGTCTCCTGGGCTGGAGTGAACGCACTGTGTAGCGCAGGCTGGCCTCAAACTCACGGCAATCCTCCTGCCTCAGCCTCCCTAGTGCTGGGATTACAGGTGTGAGCCACCGTGCTTGGCTATACCTGTTTCTTTCCTCCATCAAGAGAGGAGCACAGGACCTTGGGGTGGAAGGGGCCTTTGGGTCATTTAGTCAAGCACACTTGCCGCCCGGTCTGCTTTCTGTGCTGTACCAAACACCTGAGAAGCGGCTTGAAGCCGAGCGAGGGTGGTTTTGTGTCGTGAGAGGTGGAAAGAGAGAAAGCCCGGCCGCCCGGCCGAGCAGGGTCCCCGACTCATGCTTCCTGTCTCCAGGCTCCAGATGCTCGAGGCCATCTGCAAGCACTGGGAGGGGCCCATCAGCCTGGCCCTGTACCTGTCGGACGCCGAGGCCCAGCAGTTCCTGCGCTATGCGCAGGGCTCCGAGGTGCTCATGGGCCGCCACAACGTGGGCTACCACATCGTGTACAAGGAGGGCCAGTTCTACCCCGTGAACCTGCTGCGCAACGTGGCCCTGAGGCACATCCGCACGCCCTACATGTTCCTGTCCGACATCGACTTCCTGCCCATGTACGGGCTCTATGAGTACCTCAGGTAAGCGCCACCACCCCACGGCCCCCCCGGCCCCACCCCGAGCCCTGGGAGGGCGGGAAGACGCACCAGGCAGCTGGCCGCTGTTATCGTTGCAGCCGGCAGGTGGGGCCCTGCTCCAGTGACGGGGACACCACCCAGCCCCAAAAGGCAGCCTCTTCGCGCCTACCTGGCCGTCCATCCGGAGGGCTCCACCTCCCTCTCAGCTGCCCCTGTCCTGTTTGTCACTGCCCTCTGGCCCTTGAGGCCACCCACACACCGTCTTGACCCCTTTCCCTCCAAGCAGGGGAAGCCGGCCCACGTTCTCGGCAGTCTTTGGGGCATCATGGGACTGTTTAGCAGGCACCTGACTGGGGGCAGGGCAGGGTCCCCTTGCTTCGATGAGAAAGTGGTGGGGGGCAGGCTAAGGAGCTGGGGTACCAGGCACTGTGACCCGGGACTCCAGCCCCATCTGGGCAGCTGCAGCCTACTGTATGGGGAGATGGCGCCCCCGTGTGGCCACGTGGGCTCAGGGAGCTGCAGCTTCCTAGGGCCCTGCTGTTCTGAGCTCTGCACCAGACCTTGGTGCCCGGCCAAATCCAGAGTTCAGCTTGGCCCCTTGGTGGCTTCAATATAAGTCCCAAGGCCCCCAGGTCCCTGGCTGTCTGCACAGACCCCACCTAAGGTGGCATCGGCAGCTGGACCCCAGCACCACCTGCACACACCAGCCCCTTGCGATGCAGGCTTCCCATGCCGGGCAGGGCTCGCAAAGGGCATCAATCTGAATTTTCCTGTATTAGCACATAATCAAAAATGAATTTTTAATGCATCTGAGACTACCAGGCTGCCTCCTGCCCTGGCCCCCTTTCCGCAAGCCCATGCCACAAGCTTCCACGCAAGGCACACCCAGAGGAATACAGCTGCACAGGAAGCCTGTCCCGAGCCCTGTCCTCCACAGTGGACAGTGCTGCGGCCCTGCCATGGCTGCAGAGGACCTTGCTGCAGAGTCGGGCTCATTTCCAGCCTGCACATCACCAGCATGGCCGCCTCCAACCAGCATTTAGCTCTGGCCAGGGATGGACGAGGTACTCCATGTGTTGCAGTAACCACAAAGCCAGGCAAGGACAGTGGCTGCCCCACACTGACACCGACTGGACTGAGACTGAGCGCTGTCCAAATGCTGCTAACAAAAACACCCATGCACATCCAGCCCTGCCCACTGCCCGGCTTCTGTTCCTCTACCTCCTCACTTCTCTCTCGGGTGAGTAATTTCTTTGGGGCACCAGGCCAGGCCCAGAGAGACAGGCGGCCTCTGTCCACACAGCCTGCTCACCCCACCGGAGGGGCCAGTCACTTTCCAAGGCCAGAGTTCCCAAAACCCTCTGATTTCACCCCAGACATTCATCTCATCCTTCTTGGGGTCCTCTATGGTTTCCAAAAGCAGTCCAGCACCCTAGTTGCTTAGCAGCTGGTAATATGACAGCAGAAATAGTCCAACTGGAAATACTAAAGTCAGCCCGAGGCACAGACCTAGCAGTGGGGTTTCACTGGCATCTTGCTCCCTCCTCCTGCGTCTCCTGAAGGAGGGGTGTGTGGGGCGCAGTGGCCCTCCTGTTCTTGGAGACGTCCAGTGCAGCTCCCTGGGGAGTGGCCAGAGTCACACAGATGGCCATCCGGACACTGTCCATGACACTCACAGGGCAGGCGACTTCAGAAACCTGCTCATCTCCTGAGCCTTCCACCTCCGGCCTCTCACTGTAGCCAGGACTGGACGTGTCCGCCCGAAGGGCATCAGCAGGTGTCCACTCAGCACTGGGGCTCTGCCAGCCCTGTCACCAGCCACCTGCCTGCAAACCAGTGCGGCCAGAGCCACCACTTCAACAGCCACCCTCCCCAGGGAGAGGCACACAGGCGGCTCCCGCCATCACGGCTCTGCTTGGGTGTGTTCGACTCCACAAGGATGCAGGAGCCAGGGGCGTCCACAGAAACGCTGTGAGCTCTGTTCTCCTCCTGCCCGGTGACACACAGCAGGTGCTGTGTCCAAGCGGGCCCCTCTGCCGAGTGCCAGACTGCGGTGCCAGGCAGAGATCAGGACGGGAGCCGCCAGAGTGAGCAGCATCTGTGGGCCTCAGCCAGCGCACAGCCTCCTCGCCTCCCGCCCTGTGCAGCGGGGCCTCCCCAGCGCTGCTCTGCAGAGGCTGAGGGTGCTGCTGTTGGAAGCCCTCCCTGTCCCACTGTGGCCAGCTCAGTGCTGGACACTGGCTTCTGCAGCACAGAGGGGCGGGCCCTGCCCTGGGAGGGGCACTCGAGTCATACTGTCACTGTCACCAATGTGCTGGTCACTGCCATTGCACAGGTGGAAGACAGACACAAGGCAGCCTCGGGTCCCAGAGCTTCCCACATAGGCTGGGCTGGTGTGCCACCGCCACCGATACCTGGGGACAAAGGTGACAGCCACTGGCTGTGTAGGAGCCCTCGTGCATCATAAGTGGCAGTGACCCAAGAGCCGAGAAGCAGTGCATGGAAAGTGCTCGGTGCTGAGTACCGTGAGCACCGAGCACCATCTGATGATCACCTGCAGTGGGCTGGGCGTGCTGTAAGGGACCCGGTGCTCCTGCGCCGGAGCTTTGCAGATCCCCAGAACACCCTCTCCCGGCCGCTACTCAGCATGGGCACTGACCGAGCCCGTGCACCTGCGGAGCACAGAAGCTGATCCCTGGCCTGCAGCACTGTGTGGGAGCCGTCAGAAGACACTGCCTATGGCCGGGGAGGGGGCGCATGCTCGTCACTGATCCTGGCCCGCCACACCCAGCACGGGAGAGGCGACAGCAGTGTGACAGACTGACTGTGACCCCTGACCGTGATCCAGCCCAGCCCTGTGTGACCACTCTGTGCCCGCAGCCTGGGCAGGGGCTGCCCTGCTGTCCAGGAGTCTGTGGTCACAGAAGGGCCACTGCAACCCCCACGTTGCAGGGCCAGCCACAGCCTCAGATTTCTGACTGCACCTCGTCAGTTCCTGTCTCTGCACTTGGCTTGGAGATGAGGTCATCGCTCTGTGCAGGCAGGCACTGGGCCTCGGGGCCTGACTCCAGGACCCCACAGACACCCACAGCCCCAGATGCTCATGCCCCGGGGTGGGGGGCTGGCAAACCAGTCGCTCTGGAAAGCCAGTGCAACTGCTGCCCCTACCATGGAAGCCAGGAAGTGCAGAGGGCAGCGGGCGTGGCTGAGTCCTGTCTGTCTGGGCAGATTTCCAAGGGTGAGGAAGGGCTTGCTGGGTGCGGTCAGATGTCTCTTCCTGGACAGGCAGGGCAGGCAGAGCGCTGGGAGCTGGCCCCTGCCAGGCCCAGAGGAAGGGGAGTCCCCGCTGAGCAGAAGCAGCTCCTGGAGGGGTGACCGTGAGGGGTAGGGATATGGACCCCACGGGAGTAGCCAGAAAGCCCCTGCGCTGGGCATGTGTGCCGCTCCCTAGCTCAGCCCTCCCGGCCTCTCACTCTATTTCCACAGCATTCGCTTCTTAAAATAATCGGCTGCAGATGTGATCTTGGGCCCTGTGGGCGTCGGGCTCTGGAGACCATTAGAACAGGATGTGGACACCATGCAGGCCAGCAGGGCCACCCCGGGTCTCTGGTGTGCAGCATGTAGCAGGTGCTCAGGCCTGTGGGCTGAGGAGCGGGCTCCCCCGTGCTGGGGCAGCGTCCTCCACACCCCAGGGCTCCTGTAGCCTCTGTCCCGACTCCATCACGGCAGGCGGTGGGTGAGGTGCCCGGCTATGGGGCGGCTGGCTCTGGGCACCGCCTGGAGGCGGGGCTACGGCACGACATGACCGTGGAACAGTGGTCGTCGGTCGTCCTGCACGGCTGTGGGGCTGCTTCTCACTGGAGGTTCTGGGACCATCAGTTTCCGCCACTCCCAGTGGCGAGCGCAGAAGTGACTTAAGCAGTTCAGTCACTTCTGTTCGTCACCATGCGCCCAGCATGCCATGAAGCATCACATCGCCTTGCTTGCAGCCACTCCAGGGAGAGTGCCATGTGGTCCTGGGTGCATTTAAGGCATTCAAGGGGCTGAGGAGTTAGGAGACTGTGACTGGTCAGTGCTGTCCCCATGCTGTCCTGAGGCCAGTGGTACAGAGGGGAAAGCAGGAAGCCTCTGGGAGCTCCCCTGGCATGTAGCAGTCGCCCCTCCTCGGCAGTCAGTGCCCAGCTGTCCAGGCCACCACTGCTTCCTCGGGCTTCCTGCACAGTGTCTGGCACACTAAGGGCCTCCCTGGGCCACCGGCCATCTGGGCAGGAGCCTGGGCAGGTGTCTCAGGCCCACACTGCCACCTGTCTTTCCAGGAAGTCTGTTGTCCAGCTGGACCTCGCCAACACCAAGAAGGCGATGATCGTCCCTGCATTCGAGACACTGCGCTATCGGCTCTCCTTCCCCAAATCCAAGGCGGAGCTGCTGTCCATGCTGGACATGGGGACCCTCTTCACCTTCAGGTGAGGGGCCCTGCCACTGTCCCCCAGGTGTGAAGGACCCCACTCCTCTCCCAGGAACCCAATGTTGTGTCAGTGCCTCCCAAAGTCCCTTGTGAATCCCAAGAAATGCCACTCACCTGCTCCATGCTTGCAACCCCTGCCCTGCACCATCCTGACAGAGTCATGTCCACGGGATGAGGGGTGTGCAGGGCACGGAGGCCAGGCCGCTGCTTCTGGCAGGCCTGTGCAAGCTCTGCTCCACCTCAGCTTGGAGCTGGGCTTCCTTTTGTGAACAGCCTGGGTCAGCCTTCCTTTTGGGTGTGGTCAGTCTATTCTCGGAGCCCTGTGGGCCTGGCCTGGGTAGCAGTGGCTTCACCCCAAGTCCTTTGGAGGTGACACACAGGTCACACAGCTGATGGGGATGCTGATGGGGACGCTGCCACCCAAGTCCAGTTGGAAGCAAAGTCCCGTTTTCTACCTTTTGGCTGGAGTCCTGCAGGGAGCTGCCTGAGGCAGGTCCAGGCTCAGGTGCCTGTGGGCTCCGGTCCCCCGGGGCAGGAGCTGTCCTTAGGGGAAGTGGGGAGCAGTGAGCAGGTGCCATGCAGAACTCTGGCAGCCGTCCCTCGGCTCAGTGGGTGAGACCCGTTCAGAACCATGCAGGAGCAGCCAGCGCAATCCCAGCAGCCTTATCTCAGTGCCACTGGCTTGCACCTCCAGTGGTACCTGCATTACAGTGCCACCCGCTGGGGCAGTCACAAGCGTACCTTCAGTGGATCAAGCTGGCAGAAACAGAGCCTGTTCAAATCAGAGCTGCCTGGCAGTGGGACAAGCGAGTTTCAGCCATTGCGGACATGTTCACCACCTCACTCAAGCCATCCTGCTTTCCAGAAGGACCTTACAGGCACCCAAGGCCGAGTGCTTGGCACAGGCCAGGTCTCCCACCGGACGTAGCTTGTCCAGGGGCACAGACTCGACCCGGCCCGAGGAGCCATTGCGCTTCCCCTGAACCCACCAGGCTGTGACAAGCCCTGGTTTTTCCTGCCAGTCAGGGTTTAAGAGACAACGTGAAAATTGCTTCTGGAAACCAAAACCTCCCTCCGAGTCTTGCCCAGTTGCCAATCGCCTGGCAGATTTCTGGAGTGTTCTTCCTACATCTCTACCCAGTGACCTGAGGCACCTCTCCAGGCTGTGTCCCTGGGCACAAGCTAGAGCGTAGCCGGCCTCACCCAATTACCACCCGACCAGCTCTCGAGCCTCCATGCCAAGTGCTAAATTACCGACCTTCCTCCAAGAACTGCCTCTGTCACCTGCTCTCCACGAATGAGCACTCAGGCCACAAGCAGCTGAAACCTGCTCCCTCCCAGCACGCCAAGATAGGATGCTCCTGCCGGCCTCATGCTCCCCGCAGAGCTATGGAGCCACCTCCCCCGCTGGGCAAGCAGCACCAACCCAGCTGCTCCCTCTGCCGGGCTCCCTTGCCCTGAAAGCAGGCCAGGAGGACGGAGTCTCCTGTGGAGAGCACAGTGGCTGTGGAGGGCAGGAGCGCTGTGAGTCAGGCCAGCGGGAACGACAGAGAGCAAGCGTCACCCATGGGAGCCTGGCCCCGAGCATGTTCCATGGAAGAAGCCTCTCTCCACCCGTCAGGGTCACCGTCAGTCCTGTTTTACCGGGAGGCAGTGACTGCCAGTTCAGGGACACAGTCCACACCCAGGTTGCGAGCTCTGGACACCCACTTGGTGACACGGCCTCTGGGCAACCAGCACCACCTTTTGCGCGCGCTCTGCCACTCTCCCCGGCTCCCTGGAGCTCCTCAGCAGTAGGGCAGCTCAGCGCTGCTCTCCCCGGGGACTGCAAGGAGCTGAAGACAGCTCAGGCGCTCCGCAGGGTCCTCCACGGCTGGGTGGCAGAGGTGGGACATAACCCTGGCTGGATGGCTCCGAGGCACTGAGCCTGGACCCCGGGGTCCCAGCCATGGTTTGGGTGGCGGTTTCTTTTTTTTATTTTTATTTTTATTTTAAAAAGAAAAAACTCAGAACAACAAAAAGCAAAAGAGATAACAACAACAAACCCAAAACAATAGCAATGTGTTTTCAAAACAGAATGAAAGAAATTTAACAATGGTTGTTATATTGCATATTGTTCTTTTTTTTCAAAGAAAGAAAAGAAAAATTAAAAAAATTAGAAAAACAGAAAAAAGTAGAACAATACTGAATTCAAAAAAAATTAACATCATAAATTGCTAGTTGATACATTACCCATTGTTGTCTTAAAAATAGTTGCCAAAGTTACAAAATCAAAGCATAAAAGGTGTCGAGACACTCAAAGACTGGCAGTGTGACTCCTTCTGTTAACGATCTAACAGAAATTTAGTCATATGGTCGTTGATCTTACACACACCGTTACACCCTGCGAGCACTTCTCTTTCACTTTATAATATCTGTTATACATTTTGGATCCCATTACTCTGTCAGTTTTTAGTATTTTTTACACTAGAGAGACAATGTGATATTTACTAATGTGAGTCTTGTTTATTTCACTAATGAGGACAGTCTCAAGTTGCCTCCATTTACCTATAAAGGTCTCAAGATCATCCTTTTTTATAGCTGAGTAATATTCCATTGCATAAAAATACCACTTTTTCATCCACCCTGCAATTGATGGGCATCTTGGTTGTTTCCCAGATTTAGCTATTACAAATTGTGCAGCTATGAACATGGGTGCACATATATCACTGTGATATGAACTTTTCAGTTAATTTACCCAGGAGGGGACTAGCTGGGTTGAATGGGGCTTCCAATCCTAGTCTTCTGAGAATTCTCCATATGAATTTCCATAATGGTTGCACCAGTCTGCACTCCCACCAACAGTGGAGCAGTGTTCCTTTTTCCCTGCAGCCTCGCCAATATTTGTTATCAGTTGATTTCTTGATGACAGCTATTCTTTCCGGAGTGACTGAGGTGAAATCTCAGTGTTGTTTTAATTTTCATTTCTCGAATGACCAGTGATGGTGAACATTTCTTCATGTGTTTATTTGCCATTTGTATTTCTGCATCTGAGAACTGTGTGTTCATCTCAGATGCCCATTTTTGGAGAGGGTCTTTGAATTTGGGGAGCTTGATGCTTTTCAATTCTTTATATGTTCTGGACATAAGTCCTTTGTCTGAGGGTTGCTGGCTAAAACTCTTTCCCATTCTGTGGGTTTTCTTCTCACTCTGTTGGTGATTTCTTTTGAAGTGCAGAAACTTTTCAGTAATATGAGATCCCAGTTGTTGATTCTTTGAAGTGTTTCCCGTGAGGTTTTAGGCTGGAGGTTTCTGTCCAAGGCTTCAGTGAGTATGAACACAATCAGCAGCTCCATGTCCTCCCTCTGGGGTCACCCCAGGCTGATCCCTCCTGCAGTGTCCTTCCACCCTGGGGATGTGGCAGTGCTTGGCCTGGCTTTGAGGACACCATGGTGCCAGGGCTCATGAGTGAGGGTCATGCCCTGTTGTCTCCCCTAGCAGCACAGCTCTGTGGAAGGCGCCTGCTGGCCAGCGCCCATCCAGCCTGCCTGGCGAGGCCCTAGGGTGAGGAGGAACCCAGCCTCAGGGTGACAGCAAGTTTGGGTGCTTCCTGCCAGCTGTGCCTCAAGCCCCAGGGACAGTCCCCAGCTGGGTCTAAGCCTGCCCTGTGGCCGAGATGCAACCAGACCGAGATCATCTCCATCTCCCATGTGCCCTCCTACCTTGTGCACTGAGCCCTTCTCTGGCTTTGCCCTGCTCCCCATAGGTGCCCGACAGTGCTCCTCTCCGTGCCTGGCCAATTGGGGTCTCCAGAGTTCCCCCCTGCCATCTGTGCATCTTTTGTTCTATCTGGGGCCTTGACCCTGAGCTCCTGTCCCAAGGGGCAGGGCCAGACAGACCGGGTCACCACCAGCTGGGCGTGACCCGAACCAGGCGAGCGAGAGATGCACACCCAGTGGAGTCGCAGCATTGGGAAGACCGAGTCCCCCTTCACCGAGGGCAGCCTCTTCCTCTCCCGCTGCAAGCTGACTTCCTCCCCTTAAATCGTGCTCTGGGGTCTGGCTCCTCAGCTCTGGCCTCCGGTGTCCTCACATCCTGGTCTGTGCTGTGTGGTCCCTGTGCAGCTTGCAGCTCCGCTCTTTGCTTCCCTCCAGATCCACACCAAAGTTCCCTGACTGGGCCATGCCCACCCGGCCATCATCTCCCTTTCCATTAGTTCAAGTCTCCCTGACCCAAAATGCGAGCCCTGCCCAGAGACGTCCCCTCTGCTGTACAGAGTGACCTGAGTGTTATCTCCGCGTGGCTCTGCGGGTGGGTCATGGCATTCTCCCAGCATCTCTGGAAGGAGAGACCCTGACGTGGGCCAGTCTGCAGCTGGACCCACACAGCACACCCAGGAGCTCACTGGCCGCCCGCAGGGCATGTCGCTGCAGGTGGTCAGCAAGGGCAGCACGAGCTCTGGGCTGCAGTGACAGAACACGAGCTCGGCAGCTCAGTGTGGTTCTCCCAGCTCCCACCCAGGCGCGGGTTCCCCGCCTTCCACCCAGTGGCTTTTCTCCGTGTATCCCAGGTACCACGTCTGGACAAAAGGCCATGCACCCACGAACTTCGCCAAGTGGCGGACGGCCACCACACCTTACCGGGTGGAGTGGGAGGCTGATTTCGAGCCGTATGTTGTTGTGAGACGGGACTGCCCTGAGTATGACCGCAGGTTCGTGGGCTTCGGCTGGAACAAGGTGGCTCACATCATGGAACTGGACGCACAGGTGAGGACGTCCACCTGGAGTGAGTGGGGCACGAGGCTCAAGGCTCACGCCAGAGGGACCTCGAGCATGTCCATCCTGGGAGGACGTGGGCTTGGGGAGCAGGAGTCAGGTGGCAGCACTGACCCTTGGGGCTGCTGACCACGCCCACTGCCCTTTCCTGCCTGTGCCTTTGCTGTGCTCCCATCCAGGCCTAGGGAAATGTTTGTGACAAGCGTTTCAGTCCTCATCAGCCCCTGATGACAGAAGGCATCCCTCGGCCCCTGAGCTGTGGAGTGGACACAGCGCACCTAGGCGGCCACCAAAATGCCACTAACTGCTCCACACATCAGCTAAAGGAGTGATGGTGTTTACCCTCACTGAGCCACAAACCCCCACTTACTGTGTGAGTAAAAGGCAACTTCTGTGAGCCCTCGGCGGTGGTGCCCTATGAGCCTTGGCATGAAGGTCCGGGTGGCACCAGGGCTGCAAGAAGCCCTCACAGATGGCTGACCATGCTCTGACACCTCCTCCTAATAGACACGCAGTGGCCCACGGGTGCTGCCACCTGCTGGCCCCTGTGTTGAGCAAACAAAACAGAGCTGAGCTGGTCCCCAGCCCCCCACCCCTCCCTGGGGCACCATTCTCCAAGCGCCTCCTCCGGCTCCCAGCGCTAAGGCACTCATGCCAGCAGGCCACGGGCATCACACCATGTCACTGCTGTCATGGCCGGCGGCCCCGGGAGCCTGGGGACCGCTGGGCTGAGCCACAGTACAGGCAGTAGGTGGTCGCGTAGGGTCCATCCTGAAGAACAGGCAGTAGGTGGTCACGTAGGGTCCATCCTGAAGGACAGGAAGCATGGCCTTTAGTGTCTGTGTTCTCCTGGGCCACATGGACGGCAGGGTGCAGCGTCCACAGGGCCGGCAGTGCCGTGAGCTGAGCCAGGTCCCAGGAAGGTGATTCTTCCGGTGCAGGAAACTTTGTGGTTCGACAGCATCACGGAATTCTTGAAAACTTGGCGCCCATTTTCCTTTCTTGGCCCACAGCCCGGGTCACCCGTCATTTTACTCCTCCCAGCAACTTGGAAATGGGGGACAGGTAGCCTGGCCACACCCACAGGAGCCTAAGGGATGGGCGGGGCCTGCTGCCCAGTGTCCAGGGGCTGAGCATGGGTACTTCCGGCTCACATTCCTGAGGTTTGCCTCTGTCCTCACAGCCAGCTGCTCCTCCTCCTCAGCACTGGGCCCAGACCGCCTGGCTGGGTTGATTCTCCTCCCTCTGGGTGGGGAAGCCAGGCAAGCAGAGATGGTCAGATGTTGCGTCCATGCATCTCAGCAGGAGACAGGTGGGACCTCAGTCTTGTCGGTGCTGCCACGTCTGAGATTTATGCCACAGGTTTGGCCGTCAGAGGCCCTTGGAGCTTGGTCCAAGGACCTGGCCCTGTCCTGCGGGCTGAGGACTCTGCAGTGAGCTGAGGTGCAGCAGAGCCCTCAGGAGGAGGTTTGCTTCCGATGAGCGTCCTCTTTGTCCCCTTTTGGCCCACCCCATCCCACACACGTCCCAGCAGGCAGACCGCAGTCCACCTGGCCAGCAGCTGTCCTAGGGCCGCGTCCCCCAAGTGACCCGTGTGGGTGTTGCACCTTGTTTCTCCTCCAAGCCGGACAGGTAGCCCAGGCTCGGCTGGCCCAGGGTCCCATATGGATCTGGAGCCAGCCCTGGGCCTCGGCCCAGCTCCCCATACAGCCCTCCCCGGGTCCCCAGGGCCGGGCAGCCCTGACCCGCGGCCCGTCTGCTTGCAGGAGTACGAGTTCACCGTGCTGCCCAATGCCTACATGATCCACATGCCCCACGCCCCCAGCTTCGACATCACCAAGTTCCGCTCCAACAAGCAATACCGCGTGTGTCTCAAGACACTGAAGGAGGAGTTCCAGCAGGACATGTCCCGCCGTTACGGCTTCGCCGCCCTGAAGTATCTCACGGCCGAGAACAACAGCTAGCGTCGGGGAAAGCCACTGCCAGGGACAGACGCCAGCCGCCGCCCCCGCTGGGGCCCAGCCTTCCAGGTCACAGTCAGCAGCGCTTCCTCGGTTTGTTTTCCTTCTCTTGGCTCCACCGAGCTGCTGTCACCACGGAGATGTTAGACCAGAGTCCAGCGGCCTGCGCAGCTCAGAGTGCAGGACGTGGGCAGTGGCACCAGTCGCCTGGAGAAAGGGACGCGGATCGGGATAGCAGGGCGAGGGCCACGGAGCCGAGACCCAGGCCGGGCTCGTGGGTGAGCACGGGCCCGTGCAGGCCCCGGAAGGAGGCAGCGGGGCGCTGGGCTCAGGCACCCCAGTAGCTCAGAGTGAGGCGTGGCTTCCCTGAGTAAACCATCCTCCGTTCTTGGAGTGCAGCGGGTCAGGACGCAGGCCAAGGGCGTGACGCAACCAGCGGGAAAGTCCCCGGGTCGCGGTGCCCACCTGCCGGGACCTGGAGGAGGGTCGGTGGGTTCTTTATCCTCAAAGTCACTCTTGTTTTGTTTCATTTCGTTTTGTTTTAGTTTGGGGGATTTGGTTTTATTTTTGGTCTGGGAATCCAAAATGGAAAATCTGGCCCTTTACGGCTCTAGAGGAAAATGCACTGCCTCCACCAGCTCCCCTCTGTCAGCAGGGGCGCCGGGAAACAAGTTCCGCAGAGCCTGAGACTCAACAGCTTCCTCCACAGTTGGAGCCAGAGCCTGGAACTCAGGACTCCCCGTGCCGAGGGGACGCAGGCCCTGGGGGACAGTGACCGATCCTGGAGGGGAGGGCGTGGGAGGTGCGACGCAGGGGGAGCCTGCTCCGGTCCCAGGAACCTGGCTCTGGAGACTCCCAGGGCTGCGTGGGGGCCACAGCAGGCAGGAGACCAGCAGTGGGGGGTCCTCACCTCGGTCTTCCCAGAGCTTGACCTGGTGACGCTGGACTTCCTCCCTGTTCCTGTGCTCGTCACTGTTCACGTTGCGTTTACACTGACAGGAAGAGTCGCGCCCTCCGCTGCGGGGCTGTCTGTATCGAGTTGCCATGTGACCAGCGAAAGCTGCATTCAATAAACGGAAGTTCAGACTGTTTCTTCCCCGTGGCCACCCCCTCCTTGGGTACTAGGGATGGAGCCACTGCACCCTGAGCTATGCCCCAGTCCTTTCCTCTGTTTTTCATGTCAAGACGAGTTCTCCCTGTGCTGTGATTTTCCTGCCTCAGCCTCCAGAGCGCTGGGATGGCAGGCGTGCAGCCCCCTCTTCCTGAAGCTGCCGGCCTCCTCCAGCGCAGGCGCAGTGTAGATCACAGCAGCAGCAGCGTAGCTCTTCCCGTCCTCCTGGGCTCCGCTCCCCCCTGACATTGGCCTCTCCTCGCCTGAGGCCCCAATTTGCTTTAGCCTCTAACCCTCAGGCACTTTCAGATTGTCTCTCTGGCTTCCGGCTCCCTGAGGTTCTGTTACACCAGATGTGCACCCCGTGGAACCAGTGGCAAAGAGAAGCCCCCGTCCTCTGACGCAGTAGCTGGACAGGGCTCAGAGCAGTCAGCAGCAGCCAGCTGCTGCCTGTGTGCCCGGCACAGGGGCTTCCTCTGAGCTGCAGACAAGAGGTGGCTCACTAGGACCACTCCTTACACAGCACGGGTAATTTACAGAGGAAGCACACGCATGTAGTGTGTGTGCACACAGCGTTTCTGTGGCACACATATGCATGTGTCAGTATGAAAGTAGAGTGAGCACTGCGAGAAGTACAACACCCCAAGCAAGTGCTCCAGTGCACCTGAAAACCCGGTTTCTCCGGTAATGCTCTGGGCCAGCTGAGCCCCTCGGAACCTACTGTGCACGTCTCATGTCCAGCAGTCGCCCCACCCAAGAGCTGCGCTCCACTGCCGGCCCTGACCCCTGTGCACACACACGGCGGCCCCGTGGATACATACAGTGCACACGGCACGCGCACACACGAGTTCCTCTTCCCTGCAGAGCCCAGCCTAGACCATGGTTTCAATGAATCACTCTCAGCGAGGTAGAAACTCATCTGCTAAAAAAATCAGTGTTAAAAACATCAGTTTTTAATTCCCTAAAGCCTTAAAACTAACTGTCCTGGCACTGGCATCGTGCCCATCTACCTCGCTTTTGTTTGCCTGTTGAAGGGCCTCGCTAGCGACCTTGCAGTCTGCCATCAGACGAGGTCACTCCTGAGGATGAGAGGAGGCGCTGGTTACCCTGACACACTAGGTCATGAGACCATGCAGCTTCCTGCGCGGAGTTCATTACAGCAGAAGGCCCCACCCGCAGCCCCGGGAAGGCTCCACAGGCCAGGCCACGCCCGGCAGGAGCTCAGAGGCTGGCGATGCCCAACTTCAGCGCTGATGTTCCAGCGTCGAAGAGCCGACAGCCGGGATCCCAGGAACGCTCTGCCAGGCAGGTGGGCAGTGGCCACCACTCGGGCTTTGTATCCGCTCCCCAGGATGAGACCGGCTTGGAGCAGAGCACACCAGTGTCTTCCTGCTTTACTGTACTCCTGCCGCCATGGTCCCACCCAAGAGCAGCAGCGGGGTCCTCTCGTGCTGCTCTCAAAGCACTGGCGTCTGGGGCAGTTCACGGTCATTAAGTAGCACTGTGCAACAGGGCCTCCTCTGTGGTAGCTCACTGCACCCTGGAGGGAGGCACAGTGTGGCCGCACCCGTCTACCCGCGGGAGACCGCGCTGCGGTGGGGTGCGCCAGACTCGTGCGGTCAGTACTGCAGAACCAGGGCTTTCGCCGGTGCTGCCTGTCCGCACCCAAAGCTGCGATCCTGATCCCACCCCCAAGGATGGGGAAGCAGGCATCGCAGCAAGCAAGTGGAGGGGCTGGCCCTACAGGGGACAGCTGCGGGGTTCCTGTCCTCCTCCAGCGTCTGTGCGTCACACGCAGTCCCAACAGGAAACCCCACCCTCCCACACACCCCAAATCCAGAGGAATAGGTGCAACAAGGCCCCACCAACACATGTAAACATCTGGGAGCAAATCCACAGGGTGCGGCCCGCGCCTGCAGCCTGTCCCGGCTTGTTCCTAGATGACGCACGACAGGTTGAGTCACACAGTCCCCAGTCCTCACTTGGGCCCGACTCGGCCTCCTGCTTGAAAGGAGCGTAGTGTTGGACTGACTGGCAGGGACACGTGGCTGAGCTGACTAATGGCTTCTTTGTGCAGCGTCATGAAAGCACAAACCCACTTTACTGCTGTTCCTTTCAAAGACCCCACTGTCTCTGAGTCCAGGCTCGTCTGTGGCCGCCAGGGCTCCTCTGCGGCCGCCAGGGCTCCCTGTGTCTGCAGAGGAGACGTGATTGAAGTGGCCTCGCATACGCAGCCCACACCCCCAGCAGAAAGGCGCCCTGCCTTTCCTGGAGCCCTGGTGCTGGCACGGGTGGGTCCCCATACCACCAGTACAGTGAGAAAGGTGTCACTGTCCCTCTGATTCAGCTCACAGAGGGCGCTCAGAGGGTGACGCACCTGGCCCAGGATCCCACAGTGTGAATACCAGTGTCCGGGTCAGCACCGCAGCCCCGCTGGCCTCGGAAAGCCGCGCCTTCCACCAGCACAGGCTGCGACCTCCCCAAATGGGCCCGATGGCAGCTCGGCCCTTGGCCCTGTGCCGTCACAGCCTCACGCTGTGTGCTTTCATGCTCATGTTGCTGCAATTCTAAGGTCTATTTTTCATTTGAAGCCCCTAAAACTTGTGACTCTGGACATTTCCAGCTCACAGAAGGTGACGCTGGAGGAGCTCGGTCTTTGTTTCCATTCATTTAAGGAAATTCTCTTTCTTAAGGGCCTCTGAAAGCAGGATTGAGGCCCTGCAAATCGGAGGGCCTTTGATCCTGAGCTCCCCACGCTCAGACAGCTTCGAGCAGCCGTGACTTATGTGGGCCAGTCACTGAGCAGGGCAAGTGCTTCCCAAAGCCATGCCAGGGTGCTCTGACCATGGTGGGGGGGTGCTGTCCTGAAACAGCAGGCAGAGCTCACCCAGTGCTCCCCACTCTGCAGGCTCCAGGGGGACCCATGCTGCAGAGCCATCCAGACAGAAAACGAGGCCACAGGTCCCAGCGGGTCCAGTGCGGCCTCACCATCTCCTCCCTGAGCGTCCACTTGGGGTGGGCAGCCCAGATGTGCTCTGCTTGCATGACAGACGCCTGACCAAACTGTGTCTGGGCCAGCATGGGGCCGGGCAGGCTCGCCTTGTCCCGGTCATGTAAGCAAGGTGAGCAGAGTTCTGTAGCCACTCATCTCCCTGCCGCTCTTTCTGTGAGTTTTTGAGCTGACAGAAGAACTGCATGATAATTCCAAGAACCCCTGGGCACCCTCTGTTTGGACGGCCAGGAGTGCATTTTGCCACACTGTGCCCTGTGTCTCTCCAGCCATCGCTGAATCCTTCTTTCCTGAAACACTCGAGAGTGAGTGGTGGGTCCTACGCACAGGACTGGAATCTCAGTGCTGCCAGGTTATTTCCTGAAGCTGGCATTCCTGGGTGCAGCCACAGCACAGAGACCAAGGCAGTAACTTCGACATCTCTGCAGTGCCACCCTCTAAGGCTTGCGGGTTGTCCTTGCAGTCTCCATGTGACAGTGCAGGATCCCACCCGAGAGGACAGGTGACATCTGGCTGTCTCTGCCTCATCAGGAGCAGCTCTGTGGTCTATCTTGTATCATGTGGCAGCTTTAAAAAAAATTTTTTTGAGATAGGACTGACCTAAAATTCCTGGTAGCCCTCCTGCCTCAGCCTCCCGAGTGCTGGAATTACAGGGGTGCACCCACACACACAACACTCACTGGTGTCTGTAAAGAGTGACAGTTTGGTCATTGTGTTCCTGTAGGCTTACATACACCAGGCAGTGCATGGAAAATGGCAGAAATGGGCATGCTGCTTCAGGAATTGATGCAGCCCCTATTATGTGACAGTTCTGTGTCGGGGTCCACCAATGGTGTGTGTGCGTGGCCGAGTGGATCTGGTAAACACGCAGGACTCCAAAGCACTATGTGCCATCCTAGGCCATGTCTCAGCCTCGGCTGCCGAACCACCAGGTGACAAACGCCATGGTTCGCAGCAGCTCTACCCCACGTTAACTGAATGGCCCGCGTGTCAGGTAGAGGTTTATTAGGTGTAGGTGCAAACAGGAGCCTTCACAGTCTTAGCTCCTCAGCAGGGTTCTCGCTGAGCTGGGCTTCACACTGACGCCGGGCGCAGGGTAGACCCAGGGTGTCCGGCTGGGGGAGTCTGTCCAGCAGAGAAGGAGACAGTCCTTGGTGTGAAGACCAGCAGCTGAGCCGGATAGAGGTTACCCGCCTGCCTGGAGAGGCCTGGAGCAGGCCTGTTTTCCTTCCAAGTCTGGGCTCATCTCCCCCACACACAGCTCAGGTGGGCCTTTACCTCCAGGGTTACGTGGAGCCCACGGACCGAGCTCTGGCCCGAGCGGGTCCCGGGTCAGCAGGAGGCGGCCGAGCCATCCGTAAGTTCGGGCTCCGGTCCTTCTCCACGTGGAAGTTACCTCGGTGCCCAGGCAGGACCGGAGTCCTCCATGGCTCCCCGTTGGTCCAGCGGGGAGCTAGTCCATGTGCTGCTCCCGGGGTGCACACTATGGCTGTCTCCCACATGCTGTGGGTCCTAACACAGGGCTGTTCCTGTCCCGTTTGGTGCAGCCAAAGTCGAGACTGGGGCTGACAGCACACAGGGCTTCCACAGCAGAAGGGAGGGGTGGAAGTCTGTTCCGGACGAGGGCTGCAGCCCTGGGCGGCAGGGAGGTGCGTGGGGGGCAGAGGGGCAGGAACCCCAGAGTTTCCAGGAGTCGGGCGCCTGCTCCGTTTGCTCCTTTTGCCCCTTTTCTGGGCTTTCTGGCCGCCATCATGGCTTCTTCAGTTTCCACCGTGGTTCTTCCAGCCCCTCTCACGTCACCATTCACACCCATCACCCCGTCTGCGCCACGACAGTGTGGAGACTTGGGCTTTGTCTGGTGAGATACATGAGGCCCCACATGCACCAGGTCACGTGTGCAAGGCAGAGCTGGGCTTGCACCGGAGGACCTGTCCTATGCTCCTGGGGGCGGGAGATACCTCAACAAGAAAGCAGGCCTGGGCCAGTGGTGACCTGCACCACCTCAGCGGCCCTCTGAGACAGCACTGTGCACCCCACCCCCACATCCCGCTCCAGACCAGTGAGGGGGCAGGGGGCTGAGGGCAGAGGTCACCACAGATCCAAATGTCTCGCTCAGCTCCCAAGTCCACACCTGCCCACCCACTGGGATGCCACGGGGTTCAAGCGGCATCTCCCAGAAGACAATGGGAGCTTCCATAGAAGGCGTTTTTAGGTGTAGGTTTATCGTGCAGGTGTGAGGAGGCCAATAGATGGCAAGATGAGTGTGGAGGTGAGAATGCGAGACTCACAGCTGCTGAGTTAAGCTTGACCGTGTCAATTTGACTGGCTTGGGGTCAGCCAGGGCTGGGGGGCACACTCCTGGTTGTGTCCAGGTGGGTCCTGGAGGTGTGACCTTGGGATCTGTATCCAGTCCCTGGCCCATTTCTCTCTGGCATTCTCCCCCTGCTATGTCCCCCCAGTCCACTTAACTACGCATCTTTGAACTCCGCCACACCCTTCTGCCATGTTGTTTCTGCCTTGGAGCCAGGAGACCATGCACTGAATCCCTTAAACCCATGAGCCAAATTAGACCTTTTCTCTTTTAGATTGTGGGTGTTGGATATTGTGTTCCGGCAACAGGAAACCTCAGTGATACAGTTCCTAAGAAGAGCATGCCTCACCTACAGGACCTATGGAGAAGTGGCAGAGGGTGTAAGAGGAGAGTGTAGGCCTTTGTGTGCTTCCATGGTAGGAACTGGTAAGGCAGGGCACGTGGGCCAGATTGCTGGGGTGGACTAGATTCCAGGCTTCTTGACTGTCAGGGCCGTCACTAGCTGTCAGTACCCTGCCCTCAGATAACAGTAAGAATAGAGCCCTGGGGGTCTGGGCAGTCTGAGGTTCTGGCCGGCTCCTTGTGTGTGGAAGGCAATGGGCCAGCCCTGGGAGTGCATTCCAGGGCCAGCAGGGGCCCGGGCCTCAGAGCATGAGAACACAGAGCAGCGTCCAGGTGGGCTCCTCACAGCTCTCCCAGGATGTCAACCAGCTGTGGTTCCCCATGCATGAAGATGGGAGACCCCCCCTCAGGTGACCCTTGTGGAGATCTTGGGGTACATTATTGTCAACACTTTTGTAGAGTAACAATATCAAATGACCCAAGTAAGGAGCCAATAAGAATTAAATGAGATTAATTTGAACAAACTCCTAAATCAACAATGTCACAGCCTCACTGAGGAAGAAGTGTATGGGGTTGTGTGTGCATGCGTGCACGTGTGCACATGTGTGTGCATGCACTATGGGCACAAATCCCAAATCACTGTGCACAGATTGCGTTTGCAAGAAATGAACCCTAGACTCCTCAGCTTACCAGAGAGTGCGACACACCAAGGGGCTGCAGGAATTCTCCAAGTTGTGTATAACCTTTTGGTGTCTCCCAGATGCACTTAACAAGCAAGCCTCCCTCCCCACCATCTATCCTCACTATTCCTCAGTGCCGCCAGGGGCAAGGAAGGGCAGTAAGAAGCAGGTAGGGCTTTACTTAGCATTTCGTGGGGTGAGAACAAAGTTTCTCACCAAAGCCCATGTGTGCGGTGGCCTCGCATCTCCCTCCAAGCACCTTGCGGCCCTTGCGCTCCCAGCTCCACCCCCTTCCAGGCAGGACTGAAGTCCCCCTGGCTCCTTCACCAGCCACTCGCACTCCTTCCTGATCCCCAGCGCAGGCCGAGGGCCCAGCACTTGACTTCTGCTGCTTCCTCGCACCTACACGGGGACCTGAATCTCACTTTCACCGGCAAGGATGCTCAGGGACGAGGGCCTCTCTGGAGGAGGGTGGAGAATGGACCTGCTTCAGCCCCCAGGGCAGCCCCAGGTCCTAGTGTGCTGAGTCCTACTTCAAGTGGACTGGATTCTCCCAGCCCCAGTCTGCAAGGCTGCTCAACCCTCTCTGTCCTCTCCCTTAGGCAGAGGACAGGTGGAGATGATTGTGAAGCTGCTGGACTGAGAAGGGCTGTTCAAGGGCTTCTGTGTCCAGTCTAGACAAGCATAACCTCCCTCGTTTCCTCCTGAGACAGAGGAAAGAAGGTTCTGGAAGGCTTGGAATCCAGCCCCCCACCTCCCTTTCCAGGGGCCCAGGTGTGTGGCTTGGGCACACGACGCCAGCATCGCACTAGACGTGGATTTTGCGTTTTGCCTCTAAACCTTATGAGCTGTGAGATTTGCACAGGTTCCCACTCAAACTCCCCAAGCCTTATCGATAAAGCTCGCCCAGAGCACAAGAGTTAGTGTAGTCACATGGGGTGCATGAAACAGTATGAAAGCTCACGTGTCAGAAAGGTCCCAGGCCTCAGTGCAAGGAGATGGCGGCCGCATGGCCCGTCAGTCTGGCATGGGCTCTGGGATAGTAAGCCCGTGAAGCTTGGGGTGGCACAGTACAGTTGAACTGTGCTTAGTTCTGTTTCCAAACCCTGTGCAGGAGATTTGGGAGCCGCCCAGGAAAGAGATGATGGTGACCAGTTCAGAGATTGGAGGAGGAGAGCCCGGCATCGGCCTGGCTGGGTTCTCAGAGCCGAGGGGCAGCAGAGCAGGGGTTCTGGGGCCTGGCTCTCTGTTCTCCCAGCTCTCCAGGGTTGGCTGCAGTTTGTCTTAAGTCTGTCAGCTTGGAGGAGCTGGATCTGGGGATGGTTTCGGCAACAAGTTCCCAAAGGTGCTCTTCACAGCAGGCCCGCCAGGACCACTTCTGCCGTCCCCTCAGGGCAAAACCACAAGGAAAAGATGCGGGGTGCATGGGCTTTAGGTGGGGTGATTCCATGGCAGCATTGCAGCTGACAAACTCGGCTCACCCAGCTGGGAATTCCAGCAGTAGAGGGAAGCGGCAAGAGCCCTCGCTCAATGTGATTCAGATCAATAAAGACCAGTGAGTAGGTGTCCGTGTGACAAGGACATTGAGGACACAGGACAGCCAAGAACAGGCAGGGGGTGAAGGGAAGAAGCCCCAAGCCCTGTCACACTTTGATAACACAGATGCCAAACGCCAGGCAAAAACTGGACCTGATCCCAGCAGCTGATTTGGAAAACTTAGTGGGATAGCAGGGTCCTGAAGTAAACCTGCCAATAGGATTTAAAAATCTCCAGCTAAAGATGAAACAAAAAGATGCCGTAAGAAATGAATGTGGCCGTGCCGGTAGGGTCTGAGCATAGCACATTCATCCTGGGGAGCTTCAGCAGCTCGGACAGCATGATCTCTTGGAAGCACTGTGGGCTGAGGTGCAAACACCAAGGTTGGCTAAGCAACCACAGTGGCTGCAAATCTCAAACCACAAACTTAGCTCTGTGGAAATAGCACATCTGTGTTTTCTTTAAGTCCGTACATCTCTGGTTTAGACTCTTCTATTATGCCAGGGTGAAAGGACACAAAATGGTGGCTATTTGGGGCTATCCTGGTCCACCCATCTCCAAAGGGGCTCAGCGGACAGAGCAGCTTCCCAGAGCTGGGCAGTGTCAGCCCACTGTCCCTGCTTCCCGACCAGCTGGGCTGCACTTAAGATGGGGGTGCTCTGCTATTCTCCTGCCCTATCAGAAAGCCCGGAGTCTGCTGGAATAGGGAGGTTAGGACCAAAATAGCATGAGCTTCACTGAGATGGAAATCTGCTTCCTGCTAACTAGACAAGCTCCAGAAGCAGCTGGCACAGGCCCATGGTATGGCTGTGGCCATTAGGCTCAGGTCATTTTAGGTCACTGCCCTGCTCCTGCCCTCTGTTGGAGACATTTGAGCAGTTCCCCTTGAATGCAGAACAATAGCTGTGATGTTGATTATATCAAGGCTCATTTCTATGTACTGATATGTACAGAGTTGACCATGATATTTGCTTCTCATTTCACTTGGCTCTAAGCACTGCCAATAAGGCCAGCTGAGGTGCTGGTGTGTAATCTCTAAAGCTGTCAGGCAGTCTCCTCTTTCCTCGCTTAGTGCTCTCTGTAGAAGACATGAGCACAGCGGGATGGCAGAGCCAGTCAGCTCCAGGAATGTCACTTGGGTAAGAGCCTCGCAATAAAGAGTCTATGAATCCCCAGGGCAGAAAAGTTTATATATCAGAAACTGAAGCAACAGCCTCCAAAAACAATTGAGTTGCTACCTTAATTGAATTATGCAGGTTGATCCTTCTGCATGTCATTCTCCCTGCATTTTGCAACGATGCTTTTCTCCCTACCTGGCTAGCCAGCTCAAGTTACTCATGTAATTCCTGCCATCCTCACTGTCTTTCATCCTTGAACCTTCTTTACAACATAATAAATCCTGGGAGAGGCCTTGGAGCAGGGCCTTTGTCTGCATAGCCTCACGAGGATTGGGTTTAGGACCCCTTAGCTGCCTTAACTTTGCATAGGTCTTGGTGTCTTTACTCTCACAGTGGGTTGCATTGGAGGTGGTAGATTGGAATTAACTTGCCGAGATTCCATTAACATCTCAATGGGATTATTAAAATAACTCTGGATTATTAGGAAGACAGCAAAAGAGATTATATCACTTGGATTACCGTACTCACCATTTGGGATTACAATACCCTTGTCTTGGAATCCTGCCTTCAGGTCCATCACGGTCCACGTCCTTGCACTGCAGGTGCAAAGGACAGAAAAAGCAGAATGATGTTCAGATGACTAATGAGTACTGTGTATGGGGGCTTGTTATGGTTTGCATCTAGATGTCCCCCAAAACCTCATGCAGTCACAGGCAGTGGGCTTTTCAGTGGTGGCTGGATCTAGAGTTTGTGATTGATTCATGGTCCAATGCTAGGTTTTAAGGGTGTGAGTGCTGCACCCACACCAGACCGGGTAGCCTGCATACAATGTAAGGGACAGAGAGTTTGTCCCTCCCCTTTTCACTTCTGCTACTTCTGCTGTCTTCTACCACCATAAACTCCTGCCCTCTGCCATGGGCCACCCTGCCTTGGAGCCACTGTTTACAGATTAGAACCTCCACAAACTGTGAGCTGAATAATCCTTTCTTCCTTTAGCCTTGGGTGTTGGGTATTTTGTCTCAGCAGTAATAAAAAACTAAGATGAGGCTGCCCTAAATACTTCATATTCCATTAAACCTTAACAACTGGGAAGAGAAGAGCTACTGATTCCATTTAGAATTGGGAGCGAAACCACAGAGAGGGTAGGGAACCGGCTGATGACCACACTGTGCGTCCGTGGCAGAGTGGAGATCTGAGCCAGGTCCTCCTGACTGGGGGGTTTGTAGCTCTCCACATCCCTCCTGTGTAAGCGGACACCTCTTATGCTCTGGAGCATGCACTCACTTTTGAGTTCATTCAGTGTGTGAATGCACAGTGTTCAGATCACAGCTGATAATAAGCCCTGACCCACAGCCTTGGCAGTAACCAGCCACAGAGCCAGACCTCCACTTCTTCAGCGGTGACCTGATGTGGCCAGAGTCCAGCACAGGAACTGGAGGGCCTTGACCGGTTTCCCTCAAACAGCACGATTTGTGTCTTGAAGCATGCAGGGTCTTAAAGCCAATTTTTGGTGATCTATCGCCTCCAGATGCCAACAGGTAACTAAAAGCAGAACAACCCTCGGCTCCACTTTGCAGGTCCCCTCAATCCTTGCTCAACTCTGCGTGTAGCCATGGGTTTTAGTCACCATCTCGTCACTGACAAGAAACTTGCAACACCTACAACTTGAAGGGGAAGAGGTTTGTTTTGGCCCGCAGTTACGGTCTGTGGTTGGGAGGCTCCAGGCACAGACAGCAGGGCAGAGGGTCCAGGAGAGGCACAGCAGCTCCTAGCAAGGGGGACCAGAAACAGAGTGACAGAGGAGCCAGAGAGGGAAGGGGAATCCTTCAGGCCCGACCCCCAGGGACCCACCTCTTTCCACCCAACACTGCCTGCTGAAGGCAAGGTGGCCGTGAGCCCCGAAACCCAGTCACCTTGCAGAGCCTTGCCTATGAGTGTGTGAGGGTCTTGGGGGACGCCTAGATCCAACCCTAACACCTTAGCCATGTAGGAAACACCTGTCTAAAAGACGGCAGAACCAGGTTATCTGCCCTCAATCTTATCTGTACAATCTTATCTCCTGTCCCTTGTAACTGAGGACGCCAAGGGAGGAGGTTTACAGGGATGATCGCCTATGCCTGAAGGCTCGTCAATCATCCTAGTCCTAGTCGACATCATCGCAGACTCCAAAGGGACTCCACCAAACTGAGACTGCTCCGAGCTGAAGCAGTCACCTCATGGAGACAGCCTTGTCCCCTGCAGCAAAAGGACTTCTTTGGAGCCACCTTGCAGAACTGAGGTGACAGTCAGCCATCCCCGGGCCACCTCAGCAAGGCTCTTTTCACCCTTGTGAAGGCCAGACTGATCCTTCTCCTCGGCGCAGTGCCCTGGAGCTCCTCAGTTGTCACCTCTCCCCTGTCTTCTTGCTCTTGGATTCTGCCCCCTACATCTGTCTGTGGCTCGAGTTCAGCTTCCTGAAATGCTCTTCTCGGATGGGAACCCATGAACCTACTCCATGGGGCCGGGGGGCTGAGGTCCCTACCCTTCCCTGGGGAACCTCAAGGTCCTGTCCAGTGATGGTTCTAGAATTGCTAGGGAAGGTGTTTTGGGCCCCACTCCCTCCTCTGAGACAGCCAGAGGAAGTCGAGCCTGCTGTCCCAACGAGATGGCTCTTCTCCGGTCAGCCTTCCCACCTTCCCCTCACCAACAGCCTCCAACCAAAGCACCCTTCACACGGCTCCTCTTTCTACACTAAGCTCTGCCACCCTTCCGCCTGTCCAGGGCTCTCTGCCAAATATAAGACATGGCGGCTGGCTTGCTCCACAAGCGCTGAAGACATCACCCCTGTTTGTTCCCGTCTGGGTGGCTGCTGTTCACTCCCACACATCTCATTGGCAGGAGCTTAGTCACATGACCAAACCTGGCTCAAGAGAGGCTTGGAAATGTGGTCTTCTGCATGGTGGCTAGATAGGAAGGAGCTCAACATTGTCTTCCCAAGGAAGAAGGACAGAGTATGTATCAGTCGGTGCTTAGCAGAGAAAACAGGTTTAATAAAAGATGTTCGAGAATTGACAAGATCGGCTTACCATGGCTGCCCAGAGTCCAGTGTGGAAGAGCACAAAAGGTCATCTGCGTACTGCAGGCCCCGTGTGTCTCCCAGACCAAAGTGACCCAAGAGGATTCCCCATAACATGGCCTGGCTGGAGGACATTTAACCACAACCCATGCTGTCTCCCCAAGGCAGCCTCTCACATGTCCGCTTTCAGCTCTGTGGTCTCAGGGATCAGGAGAACAGTGAAGGTCCCTCTCCCACTTGCAGGATCATCTCACTGACTCGCTGGGACCTGAGAACTTCTGGAGCTCATGTCCTTGGCTTCACTGGACAGACAGTTATCCATCCTGTCACCAATCCAGGTCACAGCTAGTGAGCTCATAATCCCTCTGTTCAAATGACCCCAGGCTAAGGGTGACTTGTGTCTGTTCCAAATGCTGAGCAAGAACATCCGGGTCTCCTCGTTCCTGGAACCTATCAACCTGGACAAAGAGCTGGATGATGTAGCACAGAGCCTGAATTGGTGGCAGGGGCTCCCCAGAAAACAGTGACCTCCAGATGTGTCCTCTAGGCTGTGTTCTTCAAATGCAAGTACTGGGCAAGCACAAAAGAAAGAAGGGAAACTCAGCCAAAAAAACCCAACGAAGAATCCTGCCAGGCAGAGCAGAAACTGACCGGGCTGTAAATAATGCCACAAAGCAAAGCAAGAAAGGTACAACCCTCAGGGCACATATTAGGGTGTTAGCACGCGGGAAAGAAAATTAGACAACTTCATTCCTGGCTTGCTTCACTGCCGAGGGGAATAATTCCCAATTACAAATGGCAGAAAAGCTATAGCTAAGAAGACACTTCTCCAAAGATAAAAGATTAAAAAAAGAGAGCATTTAATATGCTTTAAATGAATTCTTAGTCCCAGGGCCAGAATAATTGCATCTCGGGGCACAGAATGTATTAATAAGGTGCCCAAATGCTGATGGAGGCAGCGTCACTGCTCATTAAGGGCTGATGGAGAAGGTGCGGGGCAGGAGGACTAGGGGAAGGTGAATATTGACCTGTGTCACCAGCAAGGTAAATAGAAGCAGTCTAGAAATGTGTAATGATTTTGAAATCAGAGCAAGGGAAAAACAAACTGAAGAGATTGCCATTAAAAAATGCTTTGTAAATATTTATAACTTAAAGGTAATTATTAAGCATTAGCAAAGGTTTATTTGACTAATTAATGTACTCATTCATCAAAACACTGGGTATGCAATAGAGGCCAACACAAGGGCCCTGCAAAGGCGGATTCAGCCGCGCCATCAGTACGGCAGCATTTGCTAACAAACGTCAGTATACACCTCGCCTTGCTCTGTTTTCTGGTATTTTTACCAGTTAGGTAAAACATAGAACATGTTTTTATGTCAGTTTATTTATTTGTCTTTTTGAGACAATGTCTCGCTCTGCAGTTCAGGCTGGACTTGAGCTCAGTTTGTAGCCCAGGCTGGTCTCGAACTCGCAACAGCCCTTGTCACAGCCTCCTGAGTGCTGGGATGACAGGTGTGCGCCACCACGCCCGGCAGAAATGTGTTTTCAGCAGGCCCTTTGGGTGGCTCCAACAGCTTTCAGGGAAGGCAGAGATATGCAGTGTGGCTGGCAGTCGCTAAATGTTTTCCTGCCTGTTGAATCGCCATAGACAGAGGCTGCTGACTGCCCATTAGTCTGGGCCAGCATGCTGCTTGCAGGTGTGAGGAGTGAACAGAAAGACTTTCCATTCCCACTCGCAAGGTGGGCAGCAGTGGAGGAGACTGGTTAGAGAAGCAGGGTCAATTGGGGGAAAAAAAAAAAAATATATATATATATATATATATATATATATATATATATATATATATGTATGTTATGGTCTGTGTCTAGATGTCCTCCAAGGCCTCATGTGGGCCTAGGGTTTTCAGAGCTGCCTGGATCTAGAGTGCGTGATGCTGGGATTAAGGTTGTGTGGTTACTAAATCAGTCCACTAATTGGTTTGGCACAAGAAAGGAGAAGGAACAAGAAACGCAAGTTAGAAACCGTAGCTGTCTGTGTTTGCAGGTGACACAATGCACACACCGGAAATCCAAAGCTCAATAACAAGACATTTTGAAACCAACAGGTGATTATAGCAAGGTCGCAGGATACAAGGTTAATATACAAAAGTCATTACTTTTCCTACATAACAGCAACAAACAAGTGGAATTTGAAATAAAAGCAATATAATTTCCATTAGCACCAAAAACATAAATACATAGGGGTAAATCTAACAAAATATGCACAAAATCTGTGGGAGGAAAATTATGAAATTCCAGCAAACAAAAATCAAAGAGCTAAATAAATGAAGAAATATTCCGAGTATGTAAGTAGGACAGCTTGGCATTGCCAGTATGTCAGCTCCCTTGAGTTGGATCTGTAGAGTCAAGAAAACACTCAGGGAGTTACTTTGTGAACATTGACAGGTTTATTGTACAGTAATCTGGAAAGACAAAAAGCCCAAACAACCAACACAAAAAGGAAATGCGCACATTTAGAAGGCTGACACTACATAACTTCCAGACTTAGCCTGAGCCGCAGTGGTCGAGACAGTGCTGTGTTGGAGAAATACGAGGCAAACGGAACACAGAATGCTCAGACACAGTGGGTCTTTGACAAAGGGCAGAGACCAGAAAATGGAAACAAAGATGGTTTTTCAACAAAAGGCATCAAAACAACTTGACATCCATGTGCCAACTATAAATCTAGGCACTGACCTCTCACCTTTCACATAACGTGACCCCAGATGAATTAGGGACTTAAATGTAAAACAAAACCCTTTAAAATTTCTATAAAGATGAGAAATGTAGATGACTGATTAGATACAAATCAAGGGTGTAATTCACAAAAGAAAGCACAAATGAGCTGGACGTTTAAAAAATGAAACATTTCTGCTGTGCTAAAGCCAGTGTCGAGAGAATGAGATGAGTCATAGTCTGAGAAAAAATATTCCCAGAGGACACATCTGATAAGGAATGTTTTTCCAGAGAATGTACAGGGGATCTTAAAATTACAGCTGGGGACTGGGGCATAGCTTAGCAGCATAAGCATCTACCTAGCAAGTGCAAGGTCC
This sequence comes from Hydrochoerus hydrochaeris, assembly GCA_004027455.1. NCBI lineage: Eukaryota > Metazoa > Chordata > Mammalia > Rodentia > Hydrochaeridae > Hydrochoerus > Hydrochoerus hydrochaeris. The sequence goes on along the minus strand of PVLA01011899.1, from coordinate 9,207 downwards.
CAAGTTCGATTCTCAGTACAAAAAAAACCCTGTAATTAGAAAACAAACTACTATTAACAAATAGGCGAAAGATATAAATGAACACATCGTTGAAGAAGAGGTGACAAGAAGGTGCTCAGCAGCATATGTCATCAAGGAAATGCAACCAAAAACGTCAGGGCAACGCCACCTCTGCTAGCAGGTCCAAGGCCGGGAACATCAGCCACACTGCTATTGCAGTGATGTGGGCCCCAGGACTGTCACCTGCTGCCGGTGGGAACACGGCAGGCATCGCCTGAGACGGTTCTGCAGTTTCCTGGGAAGCTCAACACTCTAATCCACACGATCCACATCTGTACTTCCTGGTATTTACCCGAAGGAGCTGAAAACTTAGGAAAACTGAATACGATGTTTATAGCAGTTTTGCTCACAGTTGCTGAAGTTTAGAGGCGATGGGTCTCCTCTGAGGATGAGTCAGATGCTAAAGGGTGGTGCCCGGAGATGGAGTGTCAGTCAGCGCCGAGAGGAAATGAGCTGTCAAGCTGCAAAAGTCCAGCTCTGAATCCTCAGTGGAGACAGGGACAGGACGGGCAGCTGCACCGGCTGGGCTTGGTCAGCCCAGGTTAGGCCAGCAGAGCCTGGGCGGCTTGGGAGCAGCGGCTGCTCTGTGCTTCTCTCATGGGGGAGACAGGTTCACTCATCAAAACCACAGAATCCACGGCACCCAGGGACAGCTGTGAACAGGCCAGTCAGCTGCCAGGGAGGTAAGCTGTCCTGTCTGGCACCTTGATGACAAGGAGGCCATGCGTGTGCCCAGGCAGGAAGTGGCTGGGACATCTCTGTCTAACTGGTTTTGCTTTGAATTTAAAGTTGCTCATTAATAAAATCTTAAAAGAAATCAGATTGAATTAGGGGACAAAAAAGTCCATTATGAAGTTTTAATTTTGGAGAAAGGGAAGGTCATGAATGAGTCCTGTTGTTAACTGAGTCAACGGTCTGTGATGCAAGGCACACCCTGGATGGAGTGGGTCAGCTTTGTCCGCCTAGCCAGGCTCCCTGCCGGTCTTTTGCACTGCCCGGTGTCGACGGGGCCCTCGTGGACACTGGTGCATGCAGCACACGAATCAGGTCTGTTCTCACTGTCCCTCTTCCTAGCAGCTGGAGAGGAGTGTCCAGGCTCCACCTTTATCCCTTTACACGGGAGGACTCAGCACCTGCTTCTGAGAGTGCTGAGCTAATTCTAGGATGTGTACACAGAACATTAATTCAGAGAGAACAGATTTATCTCTGAAGATTACTTTCTGAATTTCATTCCATATAAACATGCCACAAGTGAAGTTTTAACTTTCAAAAATATCTCTCAGCTCTGAAAAGATGAATATCAGTCTATTCTCTGGTTGGAAGCATCTCTGAAAAATACCGCCACAGGATCTGTGGCGGAGTCCAGGGTAATTTTTCAAACTTCATCAGTAATACATCAACAGTTTCTTTCTCTGACAGTGGAAGAAAATAATCAGCTGTAGTGTTGAAGAATTCCTTCACAGTTTGGTCTTTTAAAAAGAATTTAAATAATTTGTCCTGAACCTTAAAAATTATAATCCTTTAGTGCTAAAATAATAGATTCTGTTATTTGAGATACAGCTCTCAATTTTGAAATATACCAATTCATTGTAAATAATTAAAGTAATCAAGTCCCAAAGAAATTTTCTCTTTTTATCCCTAACTTCCAAAATAAAAACATGTTGGCTTTCTAAAAATGAACCGCTGTGTGTTAGCATAAGTAGAGTTTTGTATTTAACAACCATTTTTCTAACATACTGCAGTGAAAAGTGGTCCGTAGACCTACTGCAATTTCATCCAGTGAGATTTGGGGTTTTTTTTTCCAATTTGGATCAAAATTGTCAGGCATACTGTTGATTACTGATTCTTCTCTGTGAATAAAAACACTTGAAAAAAACTCTGTGTGCATTGTCTGTAAGGGCCCTAGTACCTTTGTCCTGCCTTTATGGTGCACAAAATTTTAATTTAAATTTGAAAAGACTTCTCTCACGATGCAAGCTTTCTTTCAATGATAAAAAATAACCAAACACATCCGTCATTTAGTCCTACTCATATTCCAGACTTGCATGTTTGAGGTTTTACCCAAACATAAAGTAACAGATGTTGGAAATTCATACTTACTAATTTCTCTTTACATTTTTATCATTGACAGTCTATTATACACCAAGGTACTCCTTTATGAACCCTTTGACTAGTTTGATGGTCTTTTCAGCAATAGTGTGATTCATACCCATTTTGAATAACAACTGTGATTCTGGATCCTTCTCTACACTTAAATATAAAATTCACACGTTCTACTAGAAAGTAATATTTGGTGCAAGAAGTAAACCTTGGCTGGATTTCTGGAGAGACTGTTTTCTCAGTTAAAAGCGTCACAATTCTCTGGCTATACCACCAATTAGAGTTTCAAGAGCGACAGTTCTGGGGGCAGCAAAAGCAAATGTATTGCGATGTTATAAAATTCATCTTCAGATACTTGTTACTATCTTCTTATACCTCTCTCTCTCTCTCTTTTTTTTGGCTGAAGATTTACTTTTTATCCTATGTTATATGGAGAACTTCCCACAGCTTATATTTATAATATCATTACTATTTTTATTAGTTATGTTTCAAATAATTACTTTCAACCAGTGATACATTTTTAAAAGAACATTTTGTAACTAACCACAAAAACAATTACACAGCCTATGTAAATCGTGTACAGCGCACCATGGCTTTGTGGTGTACATCAGTTTTTAAGAGTGTAATGTCTTAGGAAACAACGTGACTGCTATAGAGTATAAATAGTTCTAATCCATTTCAAATGTGTGAAGATAATTGATTCCTTGCTCCTATTTCTGACGCTGAACTCCCTGCTCGCCTCTTGCTCTGGGTTTGAGGGCGCTCTCAGGGCCCTGGGGGAGAGGGCGGTGGGGGAGTAGGGGACACATTGGTCAGCAAGTGGGGCCAGCATGTCTTACTGAGGAGACTGACAATCGGGGTAGAAGACCTCAAAGTCACTGCTGGACCAGCCAATCCCAGAGCCTGAGACCGAGTTTGTTTGTTTGTTTTGTTTTGTTTTGTTTTGTTTTGTTTTGTGCCGGGGATCGAACTCACAACCTCGGGTCTGAGACCGAGATTTAATTATCAGCCTCAGCGCCAGCGCCAGCGAGGGGCAGGAGGAGGAAGGTCCCTGAGCCGTGCTGCGGCCTCTGCGCTCGCTCCGGGAGCTGGGAAGCGGCGAGCACAGCAGCAGGACCAGGGCAGGGCCAAGGCGCTCCCTCCCCCGGCCCGGCCACCGTCCTGTCCCCTGGGTCTCCCCCTGCGCCGTCGCCGTCGGGGTTGCCCGAGGCCCTGAGCCGGCTCAAAATGTCAGTCTCGGGCCGGAGGGGCCGGGCCGTGCACGAGGCGGGGGAGGCCGCACCCCCCAGGCTTTATCTGGTGGAAGCTGCCGAGGGTGCTTTGAGGGTGCTTTGAACCAACCCGGACGCGAGGCCGCCCTGAGAAGACGTCCGGAGGCCGAGTTCTGGACCGACTCAGAAAGCGGCAGGAAGGCGGGTGAGTCAGTGCCAAGTAGCGGAGGCCTTAGAGGGGGTTAGCGACAGAGCGTCTGTGTCATCAATTTTTACTTAAATAGTCACCATCTATTTCAATCACTGACCTGTATACTTAAAATACATGGAAATTAGACCTAAATGTAGTTTGTTTTAAAAGTATATTTCAATGTAAGGCTTTGGAACATTTTTAATAGTGTAGACTCTGTCTCGATATGAATTTACTTGTCCCCTAAAATTAGCACACTGAATCCCTAGAACCTGGTGTCCCAGATGTGACCCTCTGTAAATAGAGCCCCTGCAGATGTAACTGGGTAAATCTAGGAGCGGTGGCCCTGGAGGGGGCGGTCCCGTCATACAGTATGACTGGTGTCCTTTACATGGGCATGTGAAAGCCGCACGAGGGGGAAGTGGGGACAGACCAGTCTGCTGAGCCCAAAATGTCAAAGATGGACAGCAGGCAGAGAGGCGCTGGGTGGGGTCTCCTGGCGTCCTGGGAAGGGACCAGGGTGACCACCTGTATTCCATCTTCCAGAGCAGTGAGCTCACCCCTCTGCCCGTGAGCCACCCAGCAGGGGCATTTGTTATGGCTGCCCCCACAAACTAATGTGCACCCCAGAGTTTAGACCTCAGCCTTGCTAGTCACTCACTTTAACTTGGGTTTATCGAGAGACATCAAGGCCCTGTGGGGAAAATATTAGAAACAAGAGTTGGCCTCTTCGGGGAATGTATTTATGAAAAACAGGGAAAGAAAAATCTAGTTCTTTCCCAGCAGGAGTCTAGACACTGCATCCATGTTGGCCACAATTCTCTAGGGTCAGTCTGCAAGGTGGAAGAGCCTAAAGCTTGTCCCCGGTGCCCCAGAGCGTCTGGCGGCGCCTCTGCTGCTGGGGGAGAGGCATTAGCAGCAGGAGACCGCATGTGCGCGCAGGCTGAATTTGGATGACGATGTGTGTAATGAGCCCCGGAAGCCCCTGTCTCTTCCCAGGGGTGTCACTGCCAGGGCTTTAGGGCGCTGGGTTCCCACCAAAGGGTCTGCTCAGGTGACCACCAAAGGGTCTGCTCAGGTGACCAACAAGGTCTACTGACTGTGCATCCAAGGGTTACTAAATTCTTAATAAGTCACAGGGGTATAGTGTGGCGTTCTGACCTATGTTTACAAAGTGGAAGGTCTAAGCCAGGCTATTAACCAACCCAACGGCTCACATACTTACCATTTGTGTGATGGAAATATTTATGATTTTGAAGCACGCGGTGTGGTGCAATTTATGGGCTCAGTTGCTTCTCTGTGAAACGCATGCCAGGCTCAACCCCTGTCCCAGTGACCTCCACCCTTTACAGCCTCCCCGTCCCGTGCTCTGAGGGGTGCATCCCACTGCATCCCACCCCCCACTCCTGCGAGGCCACATGCCATGTGGCTTTGTGTATCTGGCTTATTTCTCACAGCTCAGTGCCATCCAGGTTTAGCCATGTCGTCACGAGTGGCAGGGCCCCCACTGTGAGTGTCCTAGGAAGGAAGAGCCGAGGCAGGAGAACCAGACAGCAGGCTGAGTGCTGGCGCTGGGCACTCCGGGGTAGCTCGGGGAAGATGGGCATGACAGCATCTTGAGGCCAGGCCAGAGGTCACAGTGGACAGTCCAGTGATGTACCTGAATGTGTACCTGGATTCGATGTGATTGTCTTATGCATTTTATATGTTTCTGACCTATTAGTGTGGTTGTTAATGTTTTATGACAACTAACTGGATAAGGACTTACAAAATAAATGCATGAATCTAATTCTAGTAACAAAACGGGGTGGAGTGGAAGGAGAAAAGAATCAAGATGTGTCACGTACGTGCACCAGGCTGATAAAAATTAAAGATAAAAGTAGTCTGAGCAGTGCTCACCCAGGAAAGGCACAAACCCAGAGTGGGAGATACACGCACAGGAGAGCAGAGGCCGGGCCCAGAGGGCTCGCAGGGGCAGCCTGGGGTTGATGAGATGAGCAGAGGACGACAGGATGAGCAGAGCCCCGCACCTGGACCTCGGGCGAGCTGGTGGTGGACGATGTCCGTGCAGTCCATGTGTGCGAGTGCCCACTGTCCTCCAGTGGGTCTATGAGGTCAGTGAAATAGCAACCAAAACCTCACTGACAAGTTTATGCTACAGTTTATAGGAAAACGAAAGGAATTTTGAAAAACCAAAACAACAATGAAGACCAAGTGAAAAGGTGGACTTAGAAACTTGATTTCAAACTTGATTTCATTTTCAAGGTAGAACATTATTGCAAGAGAAGAATTGGTGGAGTATGGTGGTCGAGGGACTGGCCATATCTTTTACTGATTTTTGACCAAGGCCGCAAGTCAATTCAAAGAAGCAAGGACAACCTTTTAACAAATGGTACAAGAATAACTGAATATTATTTAGGAAAACAAAAAGCCAAAGGGCTCTGTAATTAATGGTCAATACATTGTGTCAACTTGAGCAGGGAGGCAGGGTCCACACTTTGTAAAAATCCTGATCCCAGGGATATAGCTCAGCAGCATAAGCACCTGCCTGGCAAGTACAAGGTCCTGAGTTCAAGGTTCCCAGTACCAAAAAAAAAAAAAAGGCCCAGAGATGGGTGAGTGCTACACCCACCCCCAGAGTGTACAGCCTGCATACAAAACAAGGGAGGAAAAGAGGTTTGCTCCCTGCCCTGCTTTGCTTCTGTAGTTTTTACTGTTTTCTGCCTCCATGAACTCTGCTATGGGCCACCCTGCCTTAGAACAAGCTGAGTATGGACTGAACCTCTGCAAACCATAAGCTAAATAAACCCTTCCTTCCTTAATGGGAGGTATCTGAAATTTGTCTGAGCCATGAGGGAAAAGTAGCTGTTATGGCTGATACACTGTGTCAACTTGAGCAGTTTAGAAGTTTTACTAAGAGACTCAGCAGGGAGCCAGAGTTCTTACTTTGTAAATATCCTCATCCTGTGCAGAGGAGAGCAGGGAAATTTTGTGATGCTACATCTGCCCCCCACCGTGGGGGTGGGGTGGCCTGTGTACAATCTAAGGGAGGAAAGAGGCTGGCCCTCCCCTTTTGCTCTGGCTGCTGCCTTGCAGTGTTGCCCCTGTGCCATGCCATCCTGCCTTGGAGCCAGCTGAGTATGGACCGAAACCTCCACAAGAGTGAACTAAATAAAACATTTCTTCCTTCATTTTGGGTGTTGGATATTTTTGTCTCAGCAGTAAGAGAAAAATAGACAGTAACCAAATCATGCTCTTGCCCAGAATAAGAAAAATTCTTCAAATCCATTATAAAGTAGCAAACATCCAGTAGAAATGGGTGATGCTCCCAGAAGATCTATGAATGGGTAATATGCAAATTTTATTAGTCTCCAGGGGAGTTTAAACTAAAACTGCAAGAGACATTATTTGCACCCACTAGAATGGCTGAAGTGAAAAACAGACAAAACCAAATGCTGGTGAGGATTCGAAGCAATTGAGCTCCTCAGTGTTAGCAGGGGCGGAGTTACAGCCACGGGGGAGGGCCCGGGGAGGGCAGTTTGTTGTAAAGTTGGATGGTTTATTCAGCATGAGCCAAGCTTTCCAATATACCGTCACCCATAATGGGAGAAATTTGCCAGGCATGTAACTGATGTAAGATTAGTACCTGGAGTTTCTAAGGAACTTCTGCAAATCTAAAAGGAAAATTCAGACAGTGTAATAGTAAAAGGCAGAGGGATGAAAAGGCAGTTCACAGAAGAGGACATGTGCAAACTTGTCTACGTACTAATCGCCAGGAACATGCGCATTAAAAGCACTATGATCTAGCACGCCACACTCATCTGGTTTCAAACGCCACCAGCCCTGTGACAACAGCTACTGACACGCCAGTCATAGGCGGGCTCTGCTCCTCATCCCGGCACCATGCAAATGGCTTTGGAAATCCAGTGGCAACACGTATCGAGGCAGAAAGTGTAGGTTATTTCTGGTCTAGTCGTTTTACTGGTCATATATATCCCTCCCCCTAAATTCTAGGACTCATAGAATAAGAATTTCCATGCTCCTCAGCATTTACCTATAGTTCAAATATATGCAGTAATGCCCAGGGGTATTTTCTTTCCTAATATGGCTAAGTTTTTCATTCTCAATTGTGTGTGTGATTGAGCTTACTGATTAGTTAGTTAGTTACTTAGTGTCTTTTTGAGACAGGGTCTAACCATGCAGTTCAGGCTGGCTTTGAGCTCACTTTATAGCCCAGGCTGGTCTCAAACTTGCGGTGATCCTCCTGTCTCAGCCTCATGAGTGCTGGGATTACAGGTGTGCACCACCATGCCCGGCTTTGTTCATTTTAACGTGTTAGTCTTTTGGAAATGACTGATTTGCTATTTAAAATTACATTCATTTTGACTTTCACTTTCATTCTTTTCCTTTTAGATTTATCCTTCTGTTTCTCTTTCATCTCCTTGAGTGTCACTGCTTCCAAAATTATTTTCAGTGTTCCTTGTTTCTCAGTTTATGGCTTTGAGACTATGAATCTCCCTTGCATTACTACTTCAGTGATGCCATAAGGCTTTTGTGTGCTCTGGTTTCATTCTGACATGAAGAATCACACAGTGACTTTCAATTCTCATGGTCATTTCTTCTCCAAATCCTTAGTTGTAAGGAGCCCACATTTCGTTACCGAGTGCGTGTACCTTTAGTAGATTGGGTGAGTTTTTATTACTGATTTCTGAGTTTATGGCATTAAAAAGTACTTGTTCGGTACTAGCTAAGATTTGATTTAAAGGTTATTTGGGGTCAGTTTTTTCAGCGGGTTCCGGCCAACTACAAACCCTGTATAGTGTTCGTGGTGGTGGACTTCTCTGATGGTGGATTGCGTAAATGTTTTAAATCTCACTCACATTTGGTCTGCTTATCACCCCATTTCTAAGAGAGATATCTTCAAGTTACTCACTATGATTAGGAATTATTGCTTCAAGTTTTTACTTTACATAATTTGAGGTTCTTTGTTTAGCCACTTATGATTTCATGGGATGATCCGGCCTGCGGACCAATGCGTGGGTTTTCCCCTAGAGGAAGGAAAACGGGGCGGGGGCAGGGTGAAGAGAGAGAGACGGAGGCAAGTTGAAGTTTCCCAATCAAACCTCGTTTATTGAACAATGTTCCTGGCTTATAAAGAAGCGGGGGCGGGAAGTTACGGATGGGTCGCTGTCATTTCCTGGGTGGGGCGGGAGGATCCTGGGAAATGTAGGCCGACGCACTGGACGCCCACAAGAGGGAGAGATGGAGCGGCAGCCGTGAAGCTATCATGCTGCTCCCTACAATGGGATATTTTGGACTATTTCCCTCAGACTCCTGTGCCTCTGACTTCTAGTTCATATTTTCTCATATTTCTTTGGCACTCTCAGGAATTTCACAGCTCACTCATTCTCTCCTTAGCTGCACCTAGAGTTTAATCTAGTCACTGGATTTTAAAAATTTTTCATGTCTACTTTCTTTATCTCTTGAAGTTCTATTTGTTGCTCTTTTTAAAGCTTAGATCAGCTATTGTTTCCCATTTACTAGCACTTTATTATTTCTTTATTCATTTTTAATACATTCACAGCCCTTTTAGATTTATTATGGTAGTTCCACCTTTTGGAGGGGTCACTGTACTATCACATGTTC
>PVLA01011898.1:0-45534 GCA_004027455.1 Hydrochoerus hydrochaeris | reverse complement strand
GAGACAACTGCCCTTGATCCAGGGAAGTTTCTCTATCAGAAATTACAAACTAAAGCCCCCAAGAAACCTTTTACCTCAAGTGCCTGACCCCCCTCTGCCTTACACAGGGATTTATGATAAGCATGGGCAAAGAATAGTTAATATCAAAGGAAAATGGGCCAAATGTAATCAATTAAATTTCATGGAAAGATTAACTAGGTATGGGCCACCCTATTGTATTAGATCAACAGAGGATAAAAAACAGTACTTTATGTTAAAAAGAAAGAAAAATCTGGCCAACAAAGAAAAGAATCAATATAAATAGAACAGGAAGTATTGGGGCTAGGGTATAGCATGTTTGCTTTTGCAAGCTAATTAAGTAACAAGATTAAAGTTTAACAAAGGTGAAAAAAGTTAATTAACACATATTGTTTAAGATTATCCCTGCCTGGCCCTAAGCCTGGAACGCTTCCTGCTTGGGGTTTAAGTTACTGCCAAAAGTTAGCAAATATATACTCCAGCCTCTAAAAAATAAAATAGATTCAGATTCACTCACATACTGGTGTGCAGTGTCTTCTGTCTCTCACTCGCCGACTCCCTGACCAACTTTGGGACCCCTGAGCCCTGCCGCAGCTGGACTCCGGCACAGGTGATTTATAAATAAAGTATCTCCTCAGAGTCTGTTTGTGACCTTGAAGTCTATGTGAGATTTGATTTGTTATTCTAATACTTTGTACTTTTGCAATACATGCCCAAAATACAGTAACACCTTCCTTCATGAATGCTTGTGTGTGACAATTTGGTTCACAGACAGAAGCACTGGGCAAAATATTACTTCTGGTTGTGAAATCTGCATCGGGTGATGAATATGACTGCAGCTTTCGTTCCCAGAATAGAGGAATGAATCAAATTTCTGAATTGAGGTACCACTGTATACCACAGTTGGCAACTTGCATAAATGACTGTGCTTGACTATGCTACGGAGAAATGGAAGCTGGCATTGAAATCACATGATTTAGTTGTCTCATTTTTCAGTTAAGTGGACCAAGAAGCAAGAAGATTTTGCCAGTAATTCCACAGGCAGAACCTGGACTAGAATCTGATCCTCCCATTCCCAGTCTTGTACTTACAAGTTCTTCTGCTTTATACTCTTGACTAATTAGAGTTTTACATGCTTCTGCTTCCTTAGCTTCAATCCTCACATGCTGGAGGGGCTGGTCCAACAGCCTGTGCTAGTATTCCTTCACAGAACTGCCACCAGCACTGCAGCCAGACTAATCATCACACTCAGCAATGATCAGCAGTCTTCCCTTCTCTCTCTCCTGGACTGAGACCTAAGGCAGTGGGCCACTCACTAAGGCAGAACTCTACCCTAATTTATGGTGGAGATTGGAGTCTGGCCTTCAATTCCGTCCAGAAACAGGTGACTCAAGGAAAGGTATTCGCTGGGATAAGTACCATTGTAGAAAATTAAGAGGGAAAAATCATATGAGAATTTTGCTGATGAACACTTTTCCATGTTACAAAAGCAGTGACCTCAACTAGGTTCAGTTGAACCAAACTTGGACAAGTAATACCATCTCAGTAGCTTCATTGATAGTGATAATGAACAGATCTAAATTGGAAGGTTGTTATGAGGTAATATAGACACCTACAGGAGGCCTGGAAAGTGGTAAATAATCCAGTAGTGATTATAGTAACATACTAGTAAAAATATTTTGTATAAGAAAGCTGAAGGGGTCAGTAATTCTTAACTTGCTCTAGATCTACTGGAGCTTACTTCCTCCTGCTCAGTACACATATACCTGCAAATGTACCAACAATTTGGGGGGGCTTATAGCAGTCCTCAATTCCATAGAAAAGCTTTAGTAGTCTCTATACTTCTGATTAGGAACTCCTGCAAAAAATTCTTTAAGGTTATGCCTTATCAGAGATGCAGTAAACTTTCCCAAGCTAGCCTAACAACTAGAGAAGCACTGTCTAGGTATTTCATAAACTAACTTATGCTGTAAGAAAAAGACTTTGACAGTGCCTTGAAATAGAGTAAGCATAAGAACTTTGATGGGGGAAATAAAAAGCTCCCAAGTTCTACATTAATTCAGAATCCAGTTAGTGGTTCTCCAAAATAAGAAATAAAGTACCTTGTTATGATTCCATAAAGTGAGAAAATGTCAAATGTGAAATGCTAACAATCTTTGGAGTCTGAAAGAAGGAGGAGTGGTCTCTTGGCCTTCTGGACAGGCAAACCATGATCTGGGGGACTCCATTTGCAGAGGGATGTGGGTTCTCGTGTCCCTTTGTGCTTTTGGGGTTTTGTTTTATTTTGTTTTGTTTTGCTTTTGAGGCAGGGCCTCACTGTGCAGTTCGGACTGGTCTTGAACTCATGGAGATCCTTCTGTCTCAGGCTCCCAAGTGCTGGGACTACAGCTGTGTGCCACCCCACCCTGCTAAGGCCCTTTGGAAAGAGAAGTTCTGGGTTATGTTATTCACGAGGATGCCTGTTGTGGAGTTAAGAAGAATCTGGTTGTCTAGTTAGCTCATTAGTTTGTTTTCAAGGTCCCTTAAACAACAAAACAAAACCTCTGCTCTGAAGTTTCCTGGTTCTATTCAAGCGAGGGCACCACTGTATCTGGCCATGTCTTGTGTGCCGATGACATTTAATGAGACGCTGTGGGGTAGGTTGTGTTTTGAGGAGTGAAAAGACAAACAGGCTTTTATGTTTGTTTTCACTGTGCACTGCCAATTCTGGTTTTCACTCTTTCTGTTGCATGCTCTCTCTGGTGATACTTGCACTTCACTGATTTTATTTACAACTGCCATAAAGATTATAAAGGATGTCTGACAGGGATTTTTATTGCTATCTCACAGAAGTGCCTGTAACACTGAGGGAAAGTACTGTGCTTTGGGTCAGAATGGGAAGAAGTTTTATGCACCTTCATTTAAAATCTGGCCATTTTTCATGGGATACGATTGGCCTCTACTTGTTTAGTTTAATACTGAAAGAGACTTTTCATATACAATTGACTCTAAGGCAAGGTAACCAAGAGAGAGTGTGAAGGTCAGAGGCAAAGACTCTTTTTTGACTGGGGAAAGTGGAGGGGATCAGAAAAGTCTTTAAGGAGGGAAATATGTTAGTTTTCCTTCTTCACATCCCCAGCAGAAATTGTGGAATTGTGACTGGGAAATCACTTTACTTCTGATCTCAGGAAAATTTATAGCTGATCTATGTCTACTCACAGCTGTAACTGACCCAGATCCATGCAGCACACACCCTGCTAGTTTTCTGATGAAAGAATTTGTTCATCAATGGAATAAATATTGATTGAATATTCCTCTCACCTGTCATTCTCACAGTGGAGTGGGAGACTGAGTTCACAATGGTTCCAACTTACACTAACATATGTGCACACATTCATTCTTCCCTGCAGAATCAAAATTTCTGTCCAAGCACACATTTCTGTGTCCATATCAATCCCAGCATCACTATCACACAGTACCACAAACCTTGTACAGTTCTGAAATTCAGAAATCTGAAATCAAGGTGGTGGCAGAATGAATCAAGTCCTCTTCTCTTTCTTAGCTTCTGTGGCTTTTCTTTCTAATATTTGACTTGCAGTTGCATCACCCCATCTTTGTGTCCATCTCCACCTTGGCTTCTCCTGTGTCTGCCTGAAGGCTTCCTCTTGTCTCTTTGAGCCTGGTAATCATTGGATTTATAGCCCACTCTAAATCCAGGATAATCTCTTCCAGAAATCCTTACCTCAATAACCTGTATGAAGATCATGCTTCCAAATAAATTCACATTCAGAGATTAGGACTCAGACACATCTTTCTGAATAGTCACTTTTTGGGTGACTATTTAACACACTGTAATGTCCAGAAAGAATGTTGCTTTTCATCTTTGCTGTTTGCCAGTGAACATTCATGTATCGCCTGCAGTGATCACATTATGGAAGAGATACTCATTTCAAGGAGGATAACATTCCATATAACAGAAGAGAAAAGTAACTTCATTGAATAAACAAAGAAGGGTGGTTGAAAAATACATCACAAGCACTCTACATATAACAAAGGCTATTCTTGTGGACTTACCCTTCATGTATACAGTGCTCCAAACCTTTAGAAAACCAGTATGAATATGCATATCCTGATTTGTGAATGTTGTCTATTATGTTTTACAAACTCATGAAGTACTTGGACTTGTTTTTTCTTAAGATATCTTAAGTAAAAGATTATGTTGTTACACTGTGCAAATCAATTCATATTTCAGACAGTGTGTTCCCTCAAGCTTCAATTTTCCAGATAGAACAGGGCACTTGAATTATGCTGGGTAACAGAGAGCTTTTGTAAGTGGGTTGTGCATAATGAGGAAGCCAGGGACCTGCACTAAAACCTTGTTTGGGGATGTGAAAAAGTCTAAGATTTAGAGAATCAAATTTGATGGAGAGCATTTCTTATTAATGTTGTTTCCGTAAATGTTCTTCTTGACAAAAGATATAAAAGGAAAAGTATAAACTCAACTAAGTGGCCTTCAGTGCTTCATAGGTTTAGGATGATGGACTTTTGTTTATTATTTGCCCTGGGTGGAACAGGAAAGAAAGTCTAACAGTAATGTAGGTTGGGATAATAGTTTCAATAGTTTTAAAGGGTAAAAATAGTGCAGAAGTTTCTCAGTTAAAAATAATAATTACTTATAATAAGTGAAATGTTTTCACTTCTTTTTTGGTCTGGCTCTTGGGAGATGGGTTTATGAAAGAGTGTGGCCTTTTGGTTTTTAACCCCTTAATCACCATATGATCCCTGGTCGCCTCAGAAAGAATGCATAGAGCCTAACGCTTTGTGAAGGTATTCGCTCGTGCAAACCTCATCTGGGTATCAGTTTATTTCCTTCACCTGAGGACAGCAGCCTAAAAAAAGTGTGTTATGGTAGCAGCCATAACTCTTGACCAGCATCTTCTATCCTTTCTTTAAAGGGTGTTGAAGGTGCCTAATGGGATCTGACATGTTTTCACTATGCATGAAACATTAAAGCAGCAAATCCTGTTGTTTTGCTTCATCCAAGGACAGTTTTATACCTTATGCTTTTCCCTGTCAGCTTGAATTGGTATCAAGCTGGGACAGGTCTTGACTGTACCCTGGATTCCCTGTTATAGCTCAAAGTGGTAATGTTGCTCCTTAAGCAGTGTGCTGTGTGAGATCACATAGCTAACAGAGAGGACACTGGAGCAGCATTCAAAAACCTGGGCTCCAGACCAGGCTTTGCCAACCTTACTGTGTAAACTTCTGTAACTCAGTAGATATTCATTTAGCACTTCGGATGGATCAGGGCTGGGCAAAAGAAGAAAGGGAGAAGGAGAGGGAGTGGGTGGGGAGAGAAAGAGGGAAGGGAAGGGGAAGGGAGAAGGAGAGGAGGAGGAGGGGGAGGGACTGACTAAGGCATGGATCCAGAGAACAGTAAGATATTAAGGTACATGCATAAATATCTCTTATACAAGGTACACAGAGACTTGTGCACAAGGCAGGACAACATAATAAAACTATAGCAGCAGAGGTAGCAATGATTACTTAAGTTTTGGAGATCAGGGAGATTTAATGGAGGAGGTGGATCCATAAGCTAAGGCTTGAAGCTCGGTTTAGATTTGAATTTGCCTCAGTGAAGGTGTTCGGATGGGGCGGTGTAGGCGGAATGAGCCATGTGATCAGACTCATGAAGGATAAAGCACATGGCACTGTGAGCAATGATCGGCACATGCAGGGGCACAGAGAGACAGGAAACAGGCTAGAGAAAGCTGAAGCCTGGAAGATATTGAAGTTGGATCAGAAAGGTTTAAAAGGCTAAATTTTCTACTGAGGTTGATGGAAGAGGATGAAGAAGAGGGGAGAAGGGAGAGATGAGGAGAATGAGGGGAGAGTGGAACAGCGGGAGGAGAAGGGGGAGGGGAGGAGGAAGATGGGGCATAAGAGAAGGAAAGCAAGAAGCAAGACAGGAAGTAAAGAAGGAGAAAAAAAGGGAGCAGCTAAGGGAAGGAGGGAGGGTGGAAGAAAGGAGGAAGGAGGGGAGGAAGGGAGGAAGAAAGGACGGACATAGAAGGATAGAGAAAGCGAGGAAGGGAACATCTAAACAGGACCAGGCCTATTGTCCCCCTCTAGCACCTTGGTTTGGTCAAGGAGCAGCTGGGAGAACGCTCTCTGATGGATTCATGTCTTGTCGCATCAAACAGTCTGGTTCAAAGGCCTGGTAGGTGGTAGAGGTCTGGAGTTTCAACCCAATAACTAGGACATGTGTCATGAGAGATTAATCCAATTTCACTTTTCTGTAAATTCATCCAACGTGTGTGTAGACTCTTCTGTATACCATGGTAATGACCGATGAATAATAATGGTACCAATTACAATGGTCTATCTAAACTTTTTGGTTTACGAACTCGTGGAAATATATTGCTATTAAAAGGCATTGATAGTATCCTGCTACACAGCTAAGTAACCAAGAAAAAAAGGAGAGAGATAATCAAGCTCAGACTGTCTTTGACATTAGGAGTTAAGAGTATGGTAAAATTGTGCCAAAGGTACCAAATTTCAATGCTGACAGGTGCTTCAAATTGGCATAATGTCAAATAATTCTTTAATTGGTTAATTTTATTGGAAAGTCATTACCTCATGAAATAGATGGGACTCCGATTTTTCCTAATCTGAATACAGATTTTTCCTAATCCTAATACATATTCCTAGTTGTATGTAATATTATTGGACTTAAACAGTGTCAGAATGGGAAAAAAAGTTTAATTCAGGGTTGAACAGAATATTATTGAGCAGAATATTAATCTGAGTTTTATGGCTAGCACAATATAGTATCCTTGAAAGAATCACTTTCTCCCTCCTGGTTCATAGCATTTTATTTTTGAAATAAAATAGTTAACTTGATTTTTAAAAGTCTTCCCTTTTTTGTTCTCTGTATGAGTTTAAATATATGCCAGTATCTAGTCAAACCATCATCCAAATTTTTATCTACATGTTATTAGATACTTAAATAGAATGAATTTTCCTTTGTTTAAAATAGAATTAATGCATGCATAGGATTTTAAAATATTCAAACAGTGCAGAAGAACAAAAATAAAAGTAAAATCATCCTTCGCTTCATCACCAACTGCTCTCCCTGGAGACAGTCACTGTCAGCATTCTCCCTTCTTAGTCTTTCTAGTATTGTTATAATTTTATATAGTATACTTAAGTCCCTACTTTTTGGTGTATTGACTCTTACCAGAAGCCATTATTTCCTAAGTATGAGGACTGAGGAGTTTACTCACATTACTATCCACTTTTCTTTTCCTTCCACCTACCAATTTTTAGCTTGATTAATTTTGGATCTTCCATGGGTTTCTCCATGAACTTTAGTAATATAATGAAGTTCTATTTATTTCATGATTTATCATCTTTAGACTCTCCAATAAAGGGAATGACCCTGGTACACTTTTCCACCTCCAAATTTTTCTTTCCTCTTAACTGCTTTTATACCAAAGTTATTATATCTATTCCTCTTCTGTAATTATAAATATGTAGTATGCGATTATGTAACAGATAAATTATTTTTAAAGGAAAAACAATCAGAATTCATAATGTAATGATATGTAAGTATTATTCAATGTAGAACAAGGAAATATGGGGTAAATCATACAGAAGGAAATGTTCTCTGACACTAATGTATTTCAGGTCAAGGAGAATCTTTTCAAATGTCCTACATAGAAGTTGATCCTCTCTTATATGCTATCTACTATTATTTTATTCTCCATCAGTCTTTGCTGCTTCTGCTGCTACTGTATCTTAGATCCTGTTGCATGATTTCCCTCGAATTTCTGTTCTCTTTTGGTTGAAGATCACATTTGAAGTACTATTTTTACAATGAGTGTAAAGGCAGTGAAGTGTTTGGAGTTTTACTCATATAAAGGTATCTGAATTTTGCCTCTAAGTTTGACTGATGGTTGCTGAAATCCTTTTCCTAGGAAACTTGAAGTTCTCATTTTCTTCTAATTCCCATGGGAGGCGATGAGGATTCTGATACTACTCTGTCTTGTCCCTTTGTAAGTGGCCACTCCCCTGTCATTCTGACATCTGTATATTCCTCTGCCATTGAAGTTCTGGTTCCCAAGCACAGTGTCTTCAATTGTCCTTTTCATCAGCTCTTCTCAGTGTGCAGCACCTCTGTAGGAGTCAGGATGATCACAGTGGGGGATCACATGGTCTATTGGGTTGAACAAAGGATTTTCAGTCATATCAACTGAACTTAAATCTTCACTTTGCCCCTTCTGTCTAAGTTTGCAAAATTCTACATCTTGACATATAGTCATTTTTTTCCTACCTGAAAAAGTGATAATAATCACAGCCCAGATCTTTCCTGCCATGAACCATTTGTACTGAAAGGTTTTGCAAAATATTAGGAGTAAAATAGTTTTGCAAAATGTAGAACTGTGTATTATGGTAAATATTTTTACACTAGATGCAAGCTCAGTGAAAATATGTGGAGTCTTTTTTTAAAAAACTTTGTCTACAAAAAAATTTTATTTTTTATTAGCATATAATTATAGTATATCATATTTACATTCCTTGTGTGTAGTTTATACCTGTATGTAACATGTCTTAATTCCTTTTTTAATCCCTTTTCCTCTCTCCTTTCTCCATCTCCCAATCTTCTTCCTTTTTTAGAAAGATCTTGTATTATTATCTTTTAGTTTGCTCTTTGACTATAATTTGCGTGTACTATTTAAGAGAAACCAAGTGATATTTAAGCTTGTGTGTATGATTTATTTCACTACCATTACAGTCCTAAACTATAACCATTTTTCTACAGATGACTCAAGTTTATTTTTTTATGGTAGAATTATACTCCATTATGTGTAAATACCGTATTTTATTTATTCCTCTGTTGATGGACCTACAAGTTGCTTCCAATATTTAGCTATTTTGAATTGTGCTGCTATAAACACAGGTATGCATGTATCACTGTAGCATGATGCCTTTAACTCTTTGAGGAAGATACTTAGAAGAGGAATAGCTGGGTGAAATAGAATTTCTAATTTTAACTTTTTGAGAAGTTACTGTTCTGAATTCCATAGTGGTTATAGTAGTTTATATTCCCCACCAACAGTATAGAAGGTTTCCTTTCCCACTGCACTGTCACCAGCATTTCTTGGTGGTCATTCTTTCTGGGATAAGACAAAAATCTCAGTGTTCTTTAAATTGGCATTTCTCTAATGGCCAGGATGTTATTTCTTCATGTAGTTATTGGTCTTTTCTACTTCTTCTGTGAAGTGTCTATTCATTTCACTTGAGTCTTATTTTTATCTTGCATCTCACCATTTGTCACTTTGTCTGGATATGTGGATATTATAGTGGGGCCATCACTCAGGTAACCTTGTGAGCAAGCTTGCTAGTTAGGACAACTGGTCTCTGGATACCTGCTATGCAGCTGTACAGAGTATCACTTTCTCTCTGTAACTGTCAAAGAAAGCACTTGAATATACTCAGGTCAGGGGCAAGCTGAGTGATAAATGATCTGTCCTTTCATCATTCTTAGGACAGGTTCTTAATATGTGGAAAGCAGAAATGACACACTGACTTACTGTATGGTTCCAAACTTCTGCTCCAAAGTCATAGAATCAGAAGAAATCATTTAAATTTTTGTCTGGGCCATGAATTTGAGTGCTTCTAGGAGTTCCACTGGAATGGCTGATTGTGTCAACTTGAGAAGTTTAGTTAAGAGAAACTGAACTAAATTCACTCAGCAGTTCTACACCCTGGGGTGGGGAAGACCACCCTTGAGCAGTTCATAGCATGGATCGTATAAAGGGGAAATAAGGAAGGATGGATCTGCTTCTGTTTTTCATCAGTTCCAACATCATCTCCCAGCCTCCAGCTCAGACTTTTCAACTTCCTCTGTAGACTCTTTGACTTCCCATCACAGACCTCTTTACCTCCTGATACAGATTGGCGTGGGACACTGTAGTGAGCCAATGGTAACAGAAGGACAAAGGCATGTTAGGACTTCAAAGCAAGATGGTATTAAATAAGCAATGGCTGCCACAATGTCTTGTTTTCTTCAAAGTAGCTGTTCATACCATCACGCATAATAAGGTCAAACAACAGAATAAAACCATTCCAACCAATGAATGAAAACATTATAAGACTTCAAAGCAATGTAATGGGGAACCATGATTACCATAAAATCTTATGTACTCTTACCATTTCTTACAGTAGGGAAACTGTACAGTATTTATACATGTGAGTTTGATTTATTTTGCTTATGAGTATGGTCTCAAGTTGCATCCATTTATTCATAAATATCTCAATGTGATCATTCTTTATAGCCGAGTAGTACTCTACTGTATAAAAGTACCACAATTTTTTTATCCATTCCTCAGTTGATGGGCACTTAGGTTGTTTCCAAGATCTGGCTATTACATATTGTGCCATTATAAACATGGGTGCACATATATCACTGTGGTATGATGTTTTCAGTCTTCTGGGAATATGCCTATGAGTAGAATAGCTGGGTCAAATGAGACTTCCAATCCCAGCTTTTTGAGGAATCTCCAGACTGACCTTCACAGTGGTTGCACCAGTTTACACTCCCACCAATAGTTCGGAAGAGTTCCTTTATTTTTATATATTTGTATATCTTATGTTATACTTGCTTGTCTAGCAAAACATTGATACATGCATTCTGTCTGATCTGACATGTATCTAAAACAAAATTAAACTTTCTGACCTATACTTCTAAGAAGTATCAAACAATGATATAAACTGGAAAGGACAAGAATATACTAGAATCAGAAAGTTCAGATTTTGGAAGAATTTTCTAATCATAATCAGATTCTTGTTTTTTAAGGAAGGAAAGTGACAACCTGGTTGGAGCAGGAATTTACTCAAGGTCAGATGGATGAAAATAGATTCTAGGATTTCTAAACCTTTTTCACAATTATTTTATTCAGTGTAAGTTCTCCTATCAGTCTTGTCAGCTTTCTAATAGGTAATGACAAGCAAAAAGTGTCTGTGACAGGAACTGAGGTGGAGACCATATTGAGTTGCGGTAGGTAGGAAGCGTTACCTCCAGAGCACTTCCCTTCTCAGACCCTGTGCAGCAGTCAAGCCGCCATCTTTGCTCATGGCCCCACCCCAGCTGTGGGAGGTAGCAATTGCTGCCAGCACTCCAGAGATCCAAGGAACTGAAGGGAAGGGAGGGAAAGATCAGACTTGTAAAGTTCGTTTTCAATGAAGGAGAGGGACTAAACATGAATCCAAATCCAGTTTTATTCAGGGGACTAGTTCCCAAAGTTAAATTGGAAAGAGAATCTAGGAACCCCAGTGTCCCTAAGATTTTGTTCTCTTTTGAGTTTTGTGATAAATACAGACACTGATATAAGACTGAGAAAAATTTTTAATTATCCAGTTCTGGGGACTACGGTTGTTGCTCAGAGGTAAAGCATAGACTTATCATGTGTGATGCCTTGGCTTCAATCTGCAGCACTGCAATAGTAATAATAATAATAATAATAATAATAATAATAATAAATGAATAAAGTAAGCATTTCTCAGCAATTCAAAGGCATTTTATTTGGTCCAATTTAAATACTGAATCCTGGATCTTGTTCTCAGTTTTGTTTGTCCAATATATATAGCATTCTTCAAAAAAATGTAAACATACTTCAGGAAAAGAAAAATAGCATGGGCAATAAATACATGAAGAAATGTTCAACATCACTAGTCATTTAAGAAATGCAAATTAAAAATCATTGAGATTCCATCTCACTCCAGAAAGAATAGCTGCATCAAGAAATCAGCCAATAACAAATGTTGATGGGACTGTGGAGAAAAAGGAACACTTTTTACTGGTACCAGTGTAGACTGGTGCAACCACTGTGGAAATCAGTGTGGAGATTCCTCAAAAAACTAGTATCGGAGGTGCCATTAAATCCAGATATTCTCCTTTTGCATGCTTTCCCAGAAGAATTGAAAACATCATGCCACAGCAATATTTGTGCCCATGTTTATAGCAGTACAAATTGTAATAGTTAAATCTTGGAAACAACCCAAAAGCCCATCAACCAAGGAATGGATAAAAAAAGATGTGGTATTTTTATACAATGTAGTATTGCTCAGATATAAAGAAGGATAAATGAGGCTTCTATAGGTAAATGGATGTAACTTGAGACTGTGCTCATAAGTGAAATACATCAAGCTCACATGTATAAATAAAGTATTATCTCCCTATTGTAAAAAAACTCAGAGTAATAAGAACCAAAATGTACAATAGATATTGTGAAAATGAAAGGGAAAGAAAGCGCTCAAAAGGAAAGCACAACTGGATGGGGGCAAAGAGAAAAGGAAGAAGGGAAAAGATTATATGTATATAGGTATATGTATATAGGTGTGTCTGCACAGGATAAATAACTATACTACCGATCTCTTTAAGCTCATCAGAAAATGTTTATACTCTTATTGTTTGATCATTTTTTCATGCCTAAATCTTGTAACCTAAACAACTACTGCTAAGATAACAATATGCAATATATTAGCTAGCATTAATTTCTCACTATTTTTTGAAATTCTGTATCATTTCTATCTTTTGTTTTTAAAATTAAAAAACTTTTTTTTACAATAGCATGATTTTTTTCTCAACAGATGGTGTTACACTTATATGAGGTCACCTAGTGGATGTTGTATATTGTAGAAAACCTATTCCACTGCTGGCCCTTAGAGAAGAAATTAAAAATATGTGTTCAACAATCTTACTGACCCAGGTTACCCAAGCATCAGTTCATGGTACTAATAAATGTCTAGAAGCTAATGTCCACTACTTGGAGTACCTCTTGTTACTGTAGAGGTCAAAGATAACTTGTATTAATCTCATGATGTCTCAGTAAATGTAGTGTTAAAATATTTATACAAGTTTTTCTTGTATCCTTTCTTTGTGTCAAAGTGTAGATTCATTTTACATGGCATGTTGGAGCTCAGGGAGGTTGAAATTCACAAAAGTTGGACTTTGCCTTGATGACAGCACTCCTGCAATTCAGCACTGGTACCATTCATCATGAGGTATGACAATGTAGTGAAAAGATAGCCAAAAGTGAGAGGTCCTTGAGACCACAGCACAAAGCAAATCATGGAGAAAATGCCTCAGCACCCCCAGTCAAGAGATAGCTCACTGACATCTGTGTTCATGGCTGGAGAACCATTACTGTGATTTGGATGTGGTTTCAATTTGTCCTCAAAACTTCATAGTTAGAAGCTTGGTCTCCAGTGGAGGTGATGGAGCTTTGAAAAGGTGAGGGTGTACTAGGAGTTCCTTGAATTCCTTGGGGAAGTTGCCTTATGAAGATGTTAAGGCAACACTCTTAGGATCCCTGCACTCTCTTTAGGATGAATGTTTATGAGTGACCTTGGCCTCAGAACTGCTCTCTGACTTACTGTTTGGTTATGTGATCACTTCCTCTGCCACCATTGCTCTCTGCCATATGGCAGTGCAGCCAAGGAGATCCTCCCCAGATCCTGCACCAAGCTGTTTGGACTCTGATCTATCAAAACTCTAAGCTAAATAAACATCTTTTCTTTATAAAATTACCCTGGCTCAGGTATTTCCTTACAGTAATGGAAAATGAACTACAATGACTACGAGGGAGAGATCAGATTACTTTTTTTGTCATATGCTCCATCAACAGATATAAACGACAGAGAACCACATTTTGGTTTACATTCAAAATAATTTTCTAACAGTCAGACTTCCTGGAGATGTCATAGTCCACCATTAGATGCTGAGTGAGCTCTGTTCTAGAAGGCACCACAAGCCCTACTTGGCAGAGAATCATGCAGAGCTCTGATGAAAACTGGACTGGAGCTATCTGCATGTCTGTCCAACATAGACATACTTTAAACATTTAACTCATTCATTCAAATAACACCCTAAACCACCACCACACATTTTATCTTTCTGATAAAATCATACATGCAGTTATTTAGTACTTTCTATATATTTAAATATTATTCCCTTTAATCTTTGGTGTTATATTGAAAAGTTACTATGATTACACTTTAAGTAACTTGCTCAATTTGTGTTAGCTAGTTCATGTGGCACCTATAATTTTAATCCAGATGTATGATCCTAAACACTCTGTTCTTCTGCCTCTTTTCATCATAGAGATTAATAGATTTAAGTGCCAAAAATAACCTGGTTCACACTCAAATTAACTCAGTGAAAGTTGGAGGGCTGCTAAAGATAAACTAAAGTAATATTATGATTTCTCTGTCATGGATAACTGACAGCTGTGTTCCATTTTGCCCAAAGAAGTAAAATTCTCTTATTAGTGAGAAAGGAGCAGAGATTCACATCCCCTTAGGCAAAAACCTTCGCAGTGTGAGATGTTCCCTGTCATTATACTCCTTCTTGATGTCAACCCAGTTTATGGTGCCGTCCTTGACATTCTTGTGCGGGAGTCAAGGTCAAAGAAGGAGTCAAAGAAAGAAGACCAAGTGTACTTTCCCTGGGAGGAAATTGCTTAACTTCAGAGCCATTAGAAATTTGACTAATGAAAAGTGTGTGTGTGTGTGTGTGTGTGTGTTGTTTCCACAAACTTTTTGGCTACAACTTCTAAACATTAGAGCTACTTCAGCACCTTGAAAAGTACCCGCTTTCAGGCTAATTAGACTTTAAAAGATAAAACCAGAAAACAGAAACTCTCCTATGACTCCTCATCACAATAAGGAAAGCAAACATAGAATTCTCAGATCATGAGGGGAGTTGGAAACGTCTTTCTATCACTTTGTCTACAACCACCTTGAGATGACTTTTTAGACTTCAAGTTTTTCAAACTTGAAGTTGTTTTCATTCTACTAGAGGCTTATAACTTTGCTTTTCTACAGAGGCCACTGATATGCACAGAATTCTCAAGGATACTTATTCCACAGGCCCTGGGAACACTGAAGATCACTTCCAAAAAATGAGGTCATTTCTAAAAGTTTCCAAAGCAAGGTCATAGAAGGCAATTACAGTTTCAAATCATGTCTTTATAAATAGTCTCGATGCTTCTTCACAGTGATGGGCTGATCGCAATTCTGTGTTTGTCTCAAGGAGAAAGGGCATGGAGATGAGGTCCGAGCAAGCAAGAACTGCCAAGATGTTTTGGGGAATATGAAAGAGCAGTGAAGATCTCGACAAGTAAAGAGCCTGTGAGTTTGCAGACTATGAGCAGAAAGGCAACCTGGCTTGGAGATCATCTAGGCATCTCACCCCTAATTGAGACAGGGTGCTGGGAGTAAGTGTGGATATTAGCTAGAAGCCAGAAAGAGAATAGTTTGCACTACAGTTTTCCTCCTTACTCCACACAGACAGGAAGTCATGTACACCCCGCATCACTGGAGATGTGTGGCTTGTTCTCTCACAAAAAAAGAATGATTTAATTCCTCTTTTGGGAATAACAGTAGTGCTTGATTGGTATGAGACATGCATCCCCAAAAGGGAACATAGGGAAGGTCAGTGTACTGAAGTAGCAGATTTGTATCCCACTTTTCCAAGCCCTGCACTCAGATTCTGGTAGAGGAGACTTGGTTTCAAAAGGAAAGGTTTCCTTCCATGGGGAAACTGGAGAGATTGAGAAGAAACACCTATAGGTACTTATATGTAAGTCTTCCCAATGTGAAGATGGACTTGATGTCAGAAGTCCACAAGAAAGCCTGAGATTAAGCATGTCCTGTCCACTTTTGTAGTCAGCCATCACTGTGGAAAAAACCCTTGATATTCACAAATTAAAGGAGCAGAGGTTTATTTCGGCTCACAGTTTCAGTGGGTGCAGTTCACCATCAGGCAGAACCAAGGTAGAAAATGTATGGGGAAAGGGACTGGTGGGAAAAGCTGCTCACACAACACTGACCAGGAAGCACAGAGAGGGAAGAAGGAAAAAGAGAAAGAGAAGGAAGGAAAAAGCTCAAGATAAGGATTCACCCCTCTGACCCATCATTTTGACCGGCTTCACCCGAAGGACAGTACATTTAGCTATGAACTTATCAGTGGGTCAGTCCTCCATGGTTCAATCGCCTTCCAAAAGCTCCACCTACAAACACGAGACTTTTGGGGGTCATCGTAGATGTTAACTGTAAGATCTACACTGATAGAACAGTATGAATTTATCACCAAGAACACCAGATATTGAAAAGTTCATCAAAAATCAGTAAGAGAGTTTGCAACAAATAGAGTTTAAGAACTAATTCAAAGGATCCAGGGACAATAGAGGATTAAAATATTGTAGTTTATAATTAACACCCCCGGAGATTGAAAACTGAGACTAGAATAAAAAGGAATAATACAGCACTCTTGAGACCAGCATGACCCTTTAGCAATTAAAAAAAAAGTATACTTGAAATAAAATCTCAGTAAAAAAAAAAATCACAAGGTGAAATCAAAAGAATTTATCAGAAAGGGGATAAAAAGAGACACAATGTAAACCTAGGCAGTAAGATAAATAGAAAATAACAGATAGAAAAATTAAAGAAATATCATTCCTAGTACTGAGGGTTCTAGAAAGTGAAGCAAAATAAATAGGATAGAGGAAAGG
Organism: Hydrochoerus hydrochaeris; assembly: GCA_004027455.1. Taxonomy (NCBI): domain Eukaryota; kingdom Metazoa; phylum Chordata; class Mammalia; order Rodentia; family Hydrochaeridae; genus Hydrochoerus; species Hydrochoerus hydrochaeris. The sequence continues at coordinate 28,960 of PVLA01011898.1, read as the reverse complement.
ACACATCTAACTCAAGCATTTAAAAATAAGAATTTTCAGATTGTAAAGTTCCACTGAGTACTCAGCAGAATGGATTTAAAAAGACTCTTACAGTGCACATCATCATGGAATCTTAAAAAGCCAAGGAGAAATAAGATTGTAAATGAAGAAACCACACCCATACATAAGTCTGGTAATTCAAATGACTCTGGAAGCATAAGGATGCAAAGTTATATTTTAAAAGTTATGAAAGAAAATTATTTCCAACTGTGATTTTTATTCTCAGGTGAAGAGGTAGGCAAAGCTGTACTGACCCCAAAATATCCACCTCCATCCCTCCGGTTTCAATGGCTCACATATAATAGAAGTTCTTTTCTCTGTTCAGTAACAGCACAGAAGTAGGTAGGTCCAGGAAACATCCCAGCTCCACAAAGACACTGGAAAACCAGATTCCTCTCTCCACTTGCTCTGTTCTCTCTTGGAGATCCTCCTAGTCCACATGTTCTGAGGTATTAGGCAAGCTCCAGCCCATGGGAAGGGGAAAAGAGCATTCCTTTCATGAGTAGAAGCAGAAATTGTACACATTAACTCTCTCCACAGCCCTTCATTGTGACCTAGTCTTAGTATTTTCATGGCTGCAAGCAAGGTGGGAAATACTGACTTTAGTTGGGGAGAAACATGCCTACCTGAAACTAGGAATGCTGTCTCACTAATGAAAAGAGAATGAGTGTGGAGAGATTTAGCTTTCTGTCACACCACCCCAAACCTCCAGTCAAAGGTGATGGTAAAAAGGAGACTGAGATGGGGTTGGGAAAGAAAGAGAAGCTAACAGGGAGGGCAAATGTGATCAAAGTGTGCGTGTGTGAAGACACAAAGAAACACACTATTGTAATAATCCATTTGTGTTAATAAATTTTATCCATTTTTGTATTAATAATAATTTTTAAAAACATTTAAAAATTAAAAAGTTACAAGAGGCTAAAAAATAGGGGAAAATAAAAAAAAAGATGAGGACAGGTTAATGTCTTCTTTAACGTTCAGAGATTCAGGGAAGGTAGTTCTTGCAGGTTTTATTTTTATTTTTATTTTTTGGTGCTGGGGATCAAGCTCACAACCTCGCGTTTGCCAAGCAGGCACTTACACTGCTGAGCTAAACCCTCAGTCCCTGTTTTTTATTTTTTTATTTTTTTTATTTTTAACAAGAAACTTCTGGATGATATTCTCCATCAAACTCAGGGATAAATAAAAGAGCAGTATGGGTCAGAGGACATAGAAAACAGATAATGCAATACAGTAATATGGCTAAAAGTTGCCTAGGAATGAAATTGCCCAAGAAGGCTAGAGGAAACTGATCCACGCCACACAGGAAGATAAGAGAAATTTTCAAGAAGGATGGCTCTGATATGTTTAAGATTATGAAAAAAAAGGTCAAATGTGCTGAGATTATTGGATCATTTGGGAAAAACAATGGGACATACATAAAAAAAACTAGGCAAAAGGGAAACAAGACAAGATTTACTTCAAAAATTTGCAGAGTTGTCCAAGAAGAGGTGCAGGACCATGGTATAGTACTGACTTAATGTTGAATGATATTTGCATTGTCATAATAGTCTAAACTTGAATAGGAAACACGTGTCCTTGATCTATTCATCCATGGTGCCATGTAAGCCAAAGTCAGCCCGTCTTCCTGAGGATACCCTAAGCATGTACTCCATGACATCTGTGAGTCACACTGGTGGGTCCTGTTACTGTCCCTTGCCTCTGGTCATGGTGTCTTCTGGAGTGTGGTGTCTGGGAGTGAGCCCTGTGTGAGGAAAGGGGATAGCTCAATACAGGGTCCTGCGGGTGGGGAGACCCATCCCCATCCCTCACTGATGCACACATTTCTGTAATAGCTCTGAATTTCTTCAGAGGGAGAAATAAGACTTCACCCTTAGAGTTCATGGTGGTCCACACTGTCCAAGGGGTCATACTAACCTCAGTAGGGTCACATCAGGGGACACAGAAGAGTTTAACTTGCCAGAACCATGTGGCCCGCAGGCCTGTTGCTGCATGGAATTTACATATTATGAGAGTCTTAGTGTAAAGAAAGGCAAAATCTATCCTAGTATCTCCAAAAAGAGATTATTTAGGCAGAAGTAGAGGAGGAATTTTGGTTATCAGAAGGTAACAGAAAATCAGCACCCATGGACTGACAGGAGGCCTTAGTAATCCTGGCTGAGACTCTCTCCTTCCAGGTTAAAGTAGCATCTTTCATATAGCCAGGGGTCGTTTTTTGGATAAGTCTTTCCCACTCTCAATCCTAGGCTGCAACAGCACTTCAAAGACCTCTTGGTATGTTCTTGGAAATGTGGTTCTCTAGGACAGAAGTAATCAGGGCATTGATCACCTGGCTGAGGATCAATCTACGCTGGATTAATCCATGCTGCCCATCATTGTATGAGAAGAGAAAATCACTTTCAGTCTAGCATCCAGCCATCACAATCTCATCTCCCCCTAGGAAAAAGTTCTTAGATCCAGCCAAGGGTAGTAGGTAGCTTAAAGGAAATGGTGGATTGTCCAGTCTAGAAGCTAGATTTTTTTTTGATGGCTTAAAGAGGATACTTTAGAGAGAACAGCAACAGATGGAAGCTGCACAGTTTGGAAAGTAAGAGAAGAATCCAAGAAAGAAGGTTCTGATAAAATTCTCATTGTTTATCATCTAAGTCTAAGCTCTCCATATTTATAGAGATATTGTTATCTCAATGGGAAAAGTTCTTACTATATGCTTTTTAAAAAATCTTTTTAGAAATGGAGGTCACATTATTGTTTGTACAGTAATATGGCCAGTTGGAAATGACCATATGAAGGTAAATATGACTTATTTACCTTCTGACATACCTCCTCCCATATCTTCACACCTTGAAATTGTTCCCTCTTTTCTAACTACCTACATCTAGTATTGAAGTGTTGTAGTATTGAAATCACTTTAAGCTTCCCAAGAACCAAACAAATTTTCAATGGACCACATGTTCTCTTGTAATATATTCAATTCATTTTGACCCTAAGATTATATTACTTATTAGGCTAACTGCAGTAATAGGTAGACTCTACTATGTATAATGACTCAAGACCATAGAAAATGCTTTATTACTGAGTGATCAGCACCAGTAGGGAAGGACTTTAGCTCCACGGATTTTTCTGTGAAGGTCATTCTTACACTCAAGCTGATGCTGTCTGTAATCCAAGGTTCCAAGGTGGCTCTGGGGACCACTTCCGTTCTTTCCAGACATGGAAAAGGATTGAAGGAGCACTAACAGGAGAGTTTTATGAGACTAACCTGGAAGCAACACATACCATTTCCTTTAACATTTTACCATCTGGAACTCACTATCATGGCTACAATGAACAATAAACTTGAGGGGACTGAGTGGGGCTGGGAAATGTTAGGCTGCCATTTTTTTTTTTTACTTTGATTTTACACTAAAGAAAAAGGATCATGTACATGAGTTACATTCAGTCATGTTTGTCAAATGGGCCTTTTGTCAATGTCTTTGAACTGAGTCAAAATAGTAAAACAGAATGCCCCCAATTGATGCCACTATACTTAAGTAGGACTTCTTTAAACAATTCTAATTCATTCTACTGTTATTACAAACTATTTAATATTCTTCATATCCAGCCAATTTTTATCTGGTCCTTGTCCCTAAAATGATAGCATCCATCTATTGTTTTCATTCATTAACATTTTCAGCTAAAATGTTACTGTCCACTTATGGATTAAGCTTTATATGAATAATCACCAAACAGCAGATGAGTCTTTCACCTGCATTTCCTCAGATTCTAATGATGGACAGGTAGGAAACAGGCAAAAAGGAAAAGCTGATTTTTTTGAAAACTAGGTAGTAACAAGCACTAGAGGTAAAATAAAGCAGGGTGGTAAGAAAAACAATGGCTGGCAGCGATTTTATTGCGCATTTTGGCATGTCTTCTTGGAGGAAGTGGCATTTAAGCTGAGACCTCAGTGACAAGTATGAGGCAGACACTGTGAGATCCTGAGTCAGAACATTTCTGGTTGAGGTGGTGATGAGCTTGAGTGTGGGACAGAGACACGGGGAGTAAGGTTGGAGAGCTGTGGAAGGAGAAGGTGACAGGAATTGAGGTCAGGCTGTTGACTGGGAAGAAAGTAGAATCATAAGCTGGAGGCCATGGTATGGGGGTTTAATTTTATTCAAAGAGCAATAGCAAACAGAGGTTTGGAGCAGGTTGACTCTCTTTTTTGTTGTTAAATGTATTCTGACTGTTGGAGCAAGAGTGGATTGAAAGAAAGTAGAGAGGCCCAGGTGACATGGAGGAGGCCTCTATCATGGTCCAAGACAAGATGATTGCAAGCTTGGAGTCCGTGGCAGTAGTAGAGATGGTTGTAGTATAGAATTGATGAGAATTTTGGAGGTTCTATGGCCTGGGCTTGCTGAAAGATTTGCTGTGAGAGGAGGGAAAAATTAAGGCGTTCAGATTGCCTCTTATAGGTACAGTAATCACTGATGTCCGTCCTCTTATTCAACCCTATATACCTCTGGAAGAAAGTTCCTCAGAGTCTAGACAGACTCAGGGGACTGCTCCTCTTCCTTTATCATTCTGCTTCATTTTCCTGGACAAAACCTTTCTCATTCTTTAATTTTTGCAAGAAAATGAAAACAGCCTCTTCCACTTACCTAAGAAAACCAATAGAGGGTGATAAATGCAATAATATTCTCTGTAACAAAATTGTAATAGGATCACAAGATGCTCTTCTGGCTAAGAGATATGTCCTCATCATTTGAATTTAATCAGACCATTATATATTTCTCTGCCCTTTTACAATGATGGTGACTAACTCTCTCCCAAGTGGGTGGGTTATATATTAGAAAAAAGATGGAAAATAAAATCAATAGACCTGGGACAGTTAATATCATTTAATTGAGTCACAATTGAATAGATCACAAGTGAATATGCAAAATATACGAGAGAGAATTTTTTTGCATTAAAGAATGCTTCCTTCTCTGCCTTGTTGTCTGTTCATTCTGTTCTTTCCTGATTTGACTTATACTGCTGCAGACAAGAAGCTCAAAGTTCATGGTTTACAGGCTATCAGCTATCATTTTCTGATAGTACACAGATACCTTTAATCCCAGAGACCATGAAATTAGAGTTTTCAGTATATTATAAAAGAAAGTAGTACAATTCAACCTTTCACAAGTGAAGGTTTTGATCTGAAGAATTCCTTACTCAAACTGCAAACTTTAGTGATTTTGTGCACCATCTTTATTAAATAACAGAGTACCAATTTTGTCTTTAGAAATAAATCCTACCTTTGCCTTAATAACAAAAATTGCAAAGGTTCTGAATGTAACCTTTTGTCTTCTATGATTCCTATTTTTCCAGATTATGTTTGATCACTTAGTAGTGGTTACAGTTTTTGTTAAGGCTACTTATAATTTTTCTACTTTGCATGTCTTGTGATATCTAATTCCAAAATTGGTATTTAAAATTCTGATAATGACCACCTGTCATTAAAGTAAGGTACTAGACTTCTTTATACCACACACAGTGAATATCTTCTGGGTTGTGACTATGTATTTGTTAAAAGGAGAAGATAATCTCTATTTACACTCACACCTGTTTCCATGAGTAAACAAAATGTGGAGTCTAGATAATATTTATAATTGTTCTCTTAAGTTGTTAATTCTTTTATGGCTTTAATCATTTAAAATCATTTTTATAATGTATAGCACAAAATTTTATCATCTCAAGTGTTAGGGAGTTCTCAATCTGTTGCTTCTTATGTCTATAGTCTCTTTCCCCTAAGGAAATTAATTTCCTTGTGTTATTGTAATTTTACATTTTGTGATCAACTTCTGTTGGGCTTTGTGAAAATATGGTGAATTCCAGATGAGTGCTTTATTCTGGGAAGTGACACTAACTTTGTCCAAATTTTTACATATAATATATGCTTATATACTTAACATTTACATATATATATATTTGCATATATATATATATATATATATAGGCTTTAGAGAAGTTTTGGATGTATAGAATAGTTGCTAGGATAATTGTAACCATTAATCCTGACATGTGACCTTCATTGAATTAAAACTTATCTAGCAAGTTAGTACAAGATCCTCGGTGTGTCTGGGTGAGTCTTAGCCGTGTTGGTTTGGGCATTCTCTATGGTTCCTCACTCCCTCCTGTCTGCCATTGTTCCCCCTGCTATGAATCCTGAATACCATTTATTTAACAGTTTGATTAACCCTGCCATTCACAATATTTCTACACTGGAGACAGTTGTGATGGACTGAATTCTCTTAAAACATGAGCCAATTTAAACATCCCTTCATTTACATTGTGGGAATCAGGTATTTTAGTGCAGCAATAGGAAACACCAAAACTAACAGCAAAAATTGGTTACAGGAAAGTGGAGTCACTGCTATTTCTGTATCTGACCATATGGTTTATAGTTGGAATTTGAAAGGTTTCAAGAAGTGGGCTAGAGAAATCCTAGATTTTGACAGGGGCTGAGATCAGGATACTAATAAGAATGCAGACAGTAAATGCCAGGCTCAGAAGGTTTCAGTTAGGAACAAGGACTTTATTGGTAGTTTGGGCTGGAGGCCATGTGTGTTACACACTGACTAAAATTTTGTCTACATTTTGTCCATGTCCTGAGGTTGCAGGAGACTGAGATTAAGGATGGTAGAGGAAATTTCAAGACTACTTACCAGACAACATACCTGTGGTATGGGTACTGTTGGCTTGCTATTAGCTTAGTATATCATGAGAATCAGGGCCAAAAAGCAGAGTAGGAAAATTTGTAAAACTTAAATTTTAGCCTAGAAGGAACCATGGGTGAAGTTCAGCTCAAAGAAGCTGTTCAAAAGATTAGCACTATTTTTTTTAAAAAAGAAGAATTTCATAAGGAAATAAGAAAAATGACCTTGAGAGCATATCAGGAATCTGCAAGAACACACCTAAGGCAGGCACAAGGTGCAAAAGTGTTGCCTTTCATTTGACAAGAAAATCCCTGGGATCCCTACTTAAGAAAAGTCTCTTAGGGACTTGGTTCCTTGGGATTCATTTCACCATGCTTGGCTATCCATACATTCTGAAGCCCACTGCAGTCATGGCCTAAGGGGCCCTGGCTACCATTTGTGCTGACAGCAGACCTTAGTGTCACTCTTGTGATTCTGGTTTTACTGGCATGCATAATGCAAGAGTTGTGGGGTCAGGGAGGTTTCTATCCAGATTTCAAAAGGAAAGCCAGGAAAATCAGGCAAGGAGCTACCAAGAAGGAAATGCATAAAGCTGTCGGAGTGAAGACCTCAGGAAGTCAGAAATGCCAGGAATGTGGAATATCAGTGGAGGAAAACTGCAGATCATGAGTGTAGTCAGCCTGAGAGAGACCTTGTGATCAGAATACAACTGACAAATCCAAGCAAGCAGGGCCACCCATGCCCTTTGGAACCAGTATTTTATCACCATGTGACACAGATTCTAGAATAGAAGCTACAGGATTTGTTTGCCCTGCTGTTTTTTGCTTATTTTGCTTGGTTTTGATCTTACTTTGGTCCTATTCTTTTTTTAAGCCCTGATTCTTTCCATTTGGAATAGGAACTTTTGTCCTGTTTGTTGTACCTTGGGATTATGTAACGTGTTTTTTATTTTTTAGAGGTCCACATCTAAGAGTTTACTTTTAATCTCAAAACCCATCTAACTTTGAACCTTTGAAAAATTCTGGAACTATTGAGACTTTATGGAAGGAATTTTTGGGTTTCCAACTATACACAGGATAGCTGTATTATTTTGGGAAGAATTATGTACTATTGCCTTTATTTGGAGATTAAGTATAGTTTAAGAGATGTGTTTGAATGTGAAGTTTAAAAGAGTGTATTATCACCATTAATAATTGGGATTAGGAAGTGCATAGTGGAGCACAGTCCTGGGTGAACTGATGTCTCATGGAATGCATGACCTTGGGTGTTGTAATATGGTTCTTCATATTCATTTCTCTCTGACTCTGCTCCTCTCTCTGCTCCCTGGCCACCATGAACTAAGCAATTCTCTCCACCATGCCATTCCATGGTGTTTCTGCTTTGCAGCTTGCTGACCATGAACTGAAATCCCTTAAAACATGAGCCACATTAAACCTCTCCACCTTTAAACTGTGAGAGTCAGATATTTTACTCCAGTGACAGGAAAACTGATTGCCACAAAAATATCGAGGCTTCCTGCAGAGTCTGCACTATTTCCTCTGCTGTTCATTTGTTACATTAGTGTAATGCATTCATCACAAATAATGAATCAATATGATTAACTAAAATCTACACATTCATCAGATTTTCTTTGCATTTACTTGATGTCCCTTTTCTGATCACAAGCTAGAAATCTCATTTCACTTCATTTTCAAATCTCCTGAGGATCTTTTCAACTGTAACAGTTTTGCAGAATTTCTTGGTTTTGGACAACCTTGACCCTGTACCTTCAATGTACCTAAAATAAAAATGTGTAAAGAAATAGAATCCAAATTATGATAAGAAATGTCAAAACACAAATATGGTGGGACATTTTAATACACCTTCCTCAGATTTGATCAATTAAGCAGGCAAAGCTTAGTAAAACTTATCATTTGCATAACACAATTGTCACAGATATGTATTTAAAACCCTGAATCTCCAAATTGTAGATTACTCATGTTTTTCAAGCACATGTAAAAGATTTACAAAGATTGACCATTTATTTCTTTATATACTATACTTCAGCAAACATAAAAATCAAACCATGTTCCCTGATCATAGTGCATAAGTTAGAAATTCATTACCAAACATAAATAAAATCTCCCACATATTTAAAAATAAAAGAACATACATGAATAATTAATGAGGGGGATTTAGCTCAGCTGCACAAGCGCCTGCCTGACAGGTTGTGAGTTCGATCCTCTGTTCCAAAAAAAGGAAAAAAAATAATAAATATAATAATAATGAGTCAAATGAGACATCAATACTGAACTTCAAAAAATACTTGACATCAACTGAACAAAACTGTCACAACTTTTAGGATGCAGCTGAAACAAAAGCTAGAAAGAAAATTTTGGACTTAAAAATTTACATCATAGAAGAAGAAAGTCTTATTTTAAATTCAAATAAACAAATGAATTAGGGGAGGACATTTAAGTCAGGATGGTGATGAAAGTAAGGGTGAAAGCCCACTACCATAGCTATGCAGTAACTGAGTACACTGTGGGGAAAAAAGCTTAGGACACTCCTTCAATATAAAAGTCTAAGTCCATATTCCATAATATTATCTAATATGAAGTTATTGATTTCTTCAAGAAAGTTTTTTATAGATCTATACCATCCAATATAGTAACTGCTAGCTAGAATTAGAATTAATTCAATGAATTAAAATTCAAGTTCTCAGTTGCACCAGTCACATTTAAAGTCTTCAGTAGTTACTGAGTCACTGTATTCAGGGCTTCCATATTAGCTAGCATCTATATAGGACGTTTTGACATAGATGAATGAAAAGTCTATCCGATTGTAGCTCCAAGCACTTGGGCAAGATATTTTCGCCAACAGAATGAATGCCATAGCTAAGGAGAGTTAAAAAGAAGCTGTGTTGTCCCCCTCAGGTCCTGGATTAAGATTCTGAAGCTGGGGATACAGCCATTTAACACCCCCAGACCCTTCCTTCCTGGTATCCCCGCATACAGCGACCTACTTGGAAGCAGTGTCTGTCTTTCATTTCATTTTCCCACAGAATTGAGAGAAGGGTCTGACACATGACAGACTTCAGTGAATGTGTACTCAATAAAAATTGTAATTTAGGGTTCTTTCTCTAGTACTAGCAAGAAAGCAACCATACTCAATTCAGTGGTAAACATCAGTCTTTTTGGTAGAGAAGAGCAAATGTGAAAACTGGCTGCTGAATAATTGAAAATCAACATCAAATTCCCCTCTTCTGGGGGGAGAAGGCTTTGAGTCTTTGGAGATAGGGTAATGGACACTGGGGCAGGAGGATTGAAGGACTAAGCCCAGTGCCTAGCAAATGTCAGTTCATAGACGTGGACACCGACTCTCCTTGGGGATTTCTTCTTCTTGCACAGGGTTTTGGTATAGATTTTAGATTGATGATTCTAGGCCTGCTGGCAATGAAGAATGGTGGGACAGGAGGCCTGGGGTCCAGTTTTGATCTTGGCTCCAACATGATGGGCTGTTCTCTGAAACTCAGTGTCTCTCTGAAGTGCAGCACGTCTGCATAACATCTATCCTGCTCAACGCTTAGGCAAGGCTGCGAGAGGCTAAAGAGAGACAAAGCCCTTGGAAAACCTTTGTGGCCTGAGCTACATGTGTTACAGTGAGAGGCAGTGGACTAACTGATAACCAGGGGCATGTTTATTAGATGACAGTGACAGCCCCTACAAACCTCCTTGGAAATGCAGGTCTTCACCCATGACAACTGATACTGATGTTTGTACTTGCTAACCAAGTGTCTTTTTGAATCTAATTCCACTCTAGGTTTATTAGAACAATACACAGCCACAAAATTCTCAGGCAAGTCAATACTAGTAGGTCCAAAAATAGGGCTTTGTTTTACTTTTTAAAAATGCTTTTTCTTTAGTTTATCACCAAGAGATATTCATCTCAATTTTCCTTTGTTGGCATAAAAAAACTATATGAAAGTAAAGAGGAAGGGATTAGAGAGAAAGAGGGTAGAGAGAATTAACTCACATTGGGAGCACATACGTGGGAGGCATTTACTATGCATCATCTCACTTTGTCCTTCTGAAGGTGGGGCGAGGTAGGTGTCTAAGGTGACACATTTGGTGCTGGATTCCTGCAAGACAAACCTAGATCTGCCTGATTTCTCCACATTGACCTCCAAGCCAATCAGAAACCGCTGGAGCAAAGCAGAATGTGGATCTGTTCTGGTAGCAAATCTTAATCTTTCTCCAGCGCCCTCTGGATACCTGAGCACTGCTTTGGGGTCTACAGCTCATCCAAATCGCCCTGCTCTGAGAGGTAGCTCGCATCCATCAGTTCTCCACCAGGCATGCTATAACTACTGCAACGATGATGAGGCAAAAGTTTCCTTGTTCCCTGTAGGAAAATCCAGCTAATTTTAATTTGGGGGAGGTTTCTCTGGTCTAATATAATGCAATTCAAATGTCTTGATTCCTGTTTTGGATTATAACTTTGGTGATTATTCTATGTAGTTATGGCCACAAAGAAATGTTAACGTGCCCAAAGAATGCAGTCTGCTTTTATATGATCTATTTCACTTTGCACCATCCCTACCTAGTGCTATTTCTTCGTACTTGCAGATTGACAACACGCAGACCTAGCAGTATTTTCCTGATGTAGTTTTTCAAATTAAAATCCCTACCAGATGAGCTTCATGATCTGAGAATTTGATAATTCAATCTCCTCCTCTCTCTCTTTCTTCTTCTCTCCCCCCCCACCCCCCGCCAACCAATAGATGTGTTGGTGATGTCTGATTTGATTGGCTGAGCAGAAAAACCAAGTGGAAATACTGAAAAACCTACTGGCTTCAACTCTATTGGCCAAAAGACATCGGTTCAAGACATTTAACATTTCTGGACCTCAGTTTCTTCCAGGAATTAAGAAACAGTATTTATATTCCTTTCTCTCCTCAGGGATTAAATTGGAGAGCGCACTTGGAAGTATATGGAAGTTGTGGGATTCTATCCAATTGTTATTATTTGGAGTAGTGCATTTCTTATTTGATGGTGGTACAAAAGAGCAGATGCCAGATAAGGGATTAAGGTGCAAATAGTTGATTGGTTTTTGTCCTCATCAACCAGACTGGTAATCTCTGATTCATTCTTCCGCATGGGATCAGCACATGGAGCCCAAGAGCGGGAGACCTGCTTGGGTGGCCAGCCCTGGTGCCACCACTCTGCGCAGGCCAAAGCTTCAGCAGACCTCACATAGGCTACCTCCCAGCTTCCAGCAGCCTTCAACACAAAGAAATAAAAATAAAAGATACCCTTTTTAACAGAAGCATTAATCTTTTACAATTATATATCCTCTGCATTCCCCAAACATCGTAAAAATGATTTGGTTTAGCTCTTAAAAATCCCTTTTAAAACATGACAGAGAGGGAAACTGCTGCTGTGATCTGCAGAGGAATCTGCTCAGGAGCAGACGTTGTAGAGTGGCTGCCGCAGCAACTTCCACGTGCATGGCGGTGGTCTCCTGGCCGCAGTGCAAGTGCTTGTGCATGGCGTATAAAATACAAGCCTTTAATCACATAGGTCAGCTTTTTAGCTTTTGTGAATTTTAAAACAAGAGAATAAATAAGGCACCGTACTTTTTAAAACAATTTGACTCCAGACTCAGTCTCACTCCACCACAGATACAGATCTCAGGGTCTTCTAAAGACACTGCCTCAGAGTTTACTTTGCTTGTCTCTACTTCCCTTTGACAAAAAAATAAAAACTGCTGCATTTTTTGAGTTGTTTCCTCAATGCCAGGCTTCCTTGCCTCTTCCAAAGCTTACTGGTCATTTCATAGAAGACTTTTAAATGCTGCCAGACTTTCCCTCTCTCTCTCTCTCTCTCTCTCTCTCTCTCTCTCTCTCTCTCTCTCTCTCTCTCTCTGTGTGTGTGTGTGTGTGTGTGTGTGTGTGTGTGTGTGTGTGTGTAGGGTCAGCTCCATCATGTCAGCATCCCATGCTTGCACTACTTAAGTTACTGCTTGGCACAGGGAGAGGACTAAATAGATAATTGTGGAACACATGAGTGACTTGTGTGTGAAGCTAGAGAATGTAATAGTAAGAATTTCAGACTCAAACACGACAGTTGAATTGTATCACACAGCAACTATCTTTACTTTCTGCACGGAAAATAAGCAAGACATAACGTAGAGAGTCTGGGCTTCTGAATCCGTAGACTGGAAACAATGCCAACTTCTCCTGTTTAGCTGAAAGAGACAATGGGAGCGTCAAATGAAGAAAAGGATAATGTGATAGTTTTACACGTTAACTTCGATGGGTTATGGTACTGTTATTTAATCAAACTGCATTGATTTTGGAGTGGCTATGGAGGTACTTTGTAGACCAGCTGACCTTCATTTGAAGAAGTGGCTCCTCTATAACATGGACAGGCCACATCCAATCAGCTGAAAGTCCTGAGGCTCAAGCAATTGAGTTTTCCCAGGGAAAGCATTCCCAAGCATCAAGACTACAGAGCCAAGACCTGCCAGAGTCTACCACCTGCTGGCCTTCTCTACAAATTTTGGTCTCCATAACCAACCAATATATGATTATAAGTAAGTCATAATATACATAATTCATTTCAAGAGATATACACATATACAGCACATGCATATTGTGTATGTGTGTATACACAAATATTCTCTGTAGAACACTGACACAGATGGGGCAGTGCTGATCAATCAAGAGCCTACGAAAAGAAGGAAGAAAATAGAGGAAGCCAGAAGATTCTCTGCTCAAACCAAGAGAACTGGGAGGCTGGGGCTCTTGCTGGCATCTCTGTCTTCCTTGGAGAAGAGCAGTGATGAGAGTGTCCCCAGTGGTTTAAAGGTGCCACCTCCCCTGGTCCTGGCTGTGTAGGAAGCAGATTTTAACAGTTTCCTAAGTGTGGTTGGGAGCTTGGAGGGGGCAGCAACACAGCCCCTGCAGGGGCTGCCCAGAGCTGTCTTTGTGGGCGTTCTGACTGACACCATGTTAATTAAGAGGGGCCCCCGCTGGAGCTGGGTCTCCTTTCATCAATGCCTTCATTAAAAGGTCTCCCCTAATCAGGCCGCTGTGGAGTGTGCTTCCAGGAAGAAGGTTCTTTGGGTTTGTAACAGGCCTTGTAGCTTCAGGTGGGGAAGAGAACGCAGAAGAGGGGTCTCCTGCAGAGGCCTGGCCCTCCGCCCCTCCTGCCGTTCCCCTTGCGCCACTCCTCCCTCGACACAGGCATTCCATGCAACAGATAAAATTTAAACCTTCTGTGACACTTTGAATCCACACTTTGTTGTCAGGGAGAAGCAACATTGTGAGACGTTCACAGCCAACTCAGTCATGAGTTCATGTGGGCAGGGACCGCTCCCTCTGGCACTCCTTCCCTGTCATAAGACTGGCAGAGTTAATTATTCACCACATGCTACACAACTCCTGGTCTGAAACTTGTGTTCACATTCATTATTTGCCCAGCACCTACTATGTACCGGTCACTGGGACTTAGCACTGGGGTCACAGGTGATCAACTCAAAAGTAGAATCATAATTTTACACACCACAGAAAAAATGGCCATTTCAAACATTATGCTGGGAAAAGGCCCTGTGGGAAGCTATGGGAGGGAAGAGCAAACTGCCCAGGGAGTGAGAGGATTAGAGAAGGTTCTTCAGGAGAAATAAGAGTACTGTAGGTCCTATAGAAGGAGAAAATAATAACATATTTAAAAATATATATTATATTACACACAGTTAAGAAAGTCTTCAAGGTATTCTTTCACTTCTCTATGATCCTGCGATGAAAAGTCCTTGGGGTCTGCAGGTTTAGGGTGGGGTGCATTATATGACTGTGAAATGGTGATATGTGTGGTCTCCGGGTTACCTGGGCACCTGCAGGCTTTTTCATGGGGGTCTAGGCTGACAGAAACCTGCAGCAGGAACAGCTAGCTGTAGCAGGAGGCAAGTGTCTCTGCACTAGAACACATTCCGTTGAGAAGTCAGATTCAACCTTGGACACGACCTTTCTCCTGGACTTCATTTCCTTCTTTGCAGAACTGCTTCAGTTTTCTTCATTTAACATTGTGTGCTTCTTCCCTGATGTAGGCAGAGAAGTCTAACTGAGATGTGAAATTGATAGAAGCAGAGCTGTGTCTATAGAAGCCCAGCAGCATCTCTCCTTCTCTCTCTGTCCCCCAGCAGAAGCCCAGCAGCATCTCTCTCTTTCTCTCTCTCTGGCTTCTGGTCGCTAAGAGCTAGTGCTGCCATGGAATTCCACAAAGAATCTGATTATTCTTTTGTAAAATATGAATGATATTCATTGGATGCTGTTTACCGACCTCTTTACAGCAACCCCACGAGAGAGATACCATTGTCATCCTCATTTTAGATATGAGTAAAAGGAAGCATGAAAAGTCTGTGACTCACCCAGGGTCATGCAATTATTAAGAGGCAAGATACAAACCCAGACAGCATGGCTCCAGAGCCCAAGATAATAACCGCTATGCTACACTGCTTTTTAAAAGCCCCACAAATGTGTTCCTTGACATTTGCTTAAGCAGATCGAGCTGCAGCTTCAGCTCATTTATTCTTAAGCATATAACAAAATAACCAATTGAAGAATTGAGTATGTCATCTTATAACCTAATTGCTGTCCTATAGAACAAAGTTATAATGGGGAGTTTGTTTTCCCGAACCTAGCTGGGCAATATATTTTCCGCTATCTGAGTTCCATTTCTTCTGGCCCTCGGCATAGACAACAGACTGTATTTTTCTCTGATGAAGAGGAAGAAAAGCTGTTCCCTGTGTTCATAATATTTGCCATTTGACCAGCATGTCCTAATCACGCAGCCTCCCCAAATCTAAGCCATAGCAACCCATCTAGGTACCTAGGTACCTCAGTATCTCAAAGAGCTGGGCAGGGGTCTGCACAGACTTGATGTTCAGGGCAATCAAGGAAGTTCTGACAAAGAGAAATGTAGAAGCCCTTGCAAAGCCTCCGCATCCAATTTCAGCTGAACTCTCGCAGCTCATTACCAGTCATTTTTTATTAATATGTGTTTGCAATAAATAATAATTACATTCTTCTCAGGAGCTCAGTGCATGTGCATATCACTCCCCCTTCTCCCTCCTTTTCCCTCTGTGCTCAGATCCCCTTTCTGTCTCGAGTCTGCTTCCCTGTTTCCTAAAATCTCTCATTTATCTTTGCTCTTTATTTATGTTTTGTGTTTCTCATCTGAAAGAAATCACGCAATGTGCTTAACCTTCTGTGTCTGACCTGTTGCACTAGAGTGTGGTCTCAAAGTCCATTCATTTTTCTACAACTGCCTCAGATTTATCCTTTTGCATGGTTGAGTATTATATATTATATTTTCTTTATCCAGTTATCTGTTGATGGGCTACAAGCCACTGCCATAACTTAGCTCTTGCACTTGTATAAACACGATTGCATGTATCAGTTGTTATTTGATGCTCTCAAATTCCCTTCTGGGATTCTGAGTCTCAGCCTACTCTGACTCAGTTTCCCCAGGCTCAGCGTATCTATTGATTTGTCTGTCAGAGCCCTCTCTGCTCTGAGGTTTCTCAGCTTCCTGTGCCTCCAAGGAAACTCAGAATCTTCTCCCCTTTGTATCTTCATGCTTGCTTTTGAAATTTTCATTCTTTATAATAAAGACACAATTTTTCTGCTATCTGTATTTGTAACCTGTTTCCTCTGATATCAGTGGCCTTTGCCACTCCTTTCTCGAGTGTAACTATGCCCTCCATATGGAAGGGCTCTCTTTAACCAGAGATCTTTCTCCTCTCCAGAAAGCAGACATGCTTCTGTGTGCACTTTTTTGTACCTCTGAGCATATCTGAGACTTTTATCAGCATTCTGAGACTGCATGTACCTATCTGATCTCCTAATTAGCAGTGAGATTGCCTCATTCATTTTTATGTTCCTGTAGCCCTTTATGAGATGAGTTTGCTAATCAATAAAATTGAAAAGTGTTCGATAAAAGACATCTTTCCTTCTATAAAGTAGGTTTTCTGGAGATTAGTTCCCAAAATTATTTTGGGATTTAGGGTGCAACTAGGTGCAAGCAGACACACATGCACACACAAGCACACACGCACACACACACCAGCACACACGCACACACACACCAGCACACATTCTTACTTCATAAATTCTGAAAATCTAATACTAAACTATGCTTGTGTGCATAGAATTCAAGTAGTAAAAAACAATAAACTTTGGGAATGTTTCTTTAACAATATACTTTGTGCTAGGTCTTGCTCAAGAGTAAGATTTTTACAGGTGGATATGAGGTACTAAATTCAGTCCTCCAGGTAGATGGAACAGCTTGACCACAGGCCCGGAGACATAAAAGTGTCTGGAGTATTAAACCAATAACAAGTAGTTAGCATTCTGGTTTATAGTATTTATAAATGACAATAAAATTATTGTGGTAGGTTTTGAATGCCTGGATTTACTCTGTGTTCCAGGGATAAGAAGAGCTTTATAAAGTATAAGAAGGCAAGAAATGGCACCATGAGAATTTAGTTTCTGCAAAATCAGTGTATAGGGTAATTTAGAAAATAAATCTGGAATAAGATGGACAAAAGGAAGCCAATTTAGTAAAGAATGCTAGAAAGAATGGAGGCCAGAGGAAGACTAAAGTGATTTTGAAGATTGCCTCTGTCCTGGTTTATAACCTGAACTTGGAATGCTTAGAGTCCAGGGTAAAGATTTCATCTAACAGCCCTGATTGGTGGAAAATAACTCAGGCACCAGTCCTGAGGATAGGCCAAGAGTATATATTTTTCTCTTTTAGAAGAAGTCCGACTCATGGAACAGTAAATTAATAATGGAACATCTATACAAAGAACATTCTATAGGTCTTGTAAAGATTGAGGCAGCAGATTAATACAGGAAAATGGATTAAGTGGGACACTTATAAGATAGAACAAAATGATACATTGCAAAGACTGAAAAAGAGAAAAATATTAGAGCAACACAGGAGAAGGTGATGGGGATTAAAGAGATGGAACTCTTTGGGTGAGCATGATGTGCAATTGCTAGAGTGAGCATTTGTGACCTTTGGAGTGTGTGTGAGAGAGATGCTATGGTCTCCTATAGAGCTGTGCTCCTGCAGCGAAGGCTAAAGAGGGAAGGCTCAAACTGGGAAACTTTCAAGATGTGTGCCTGGTTAGCTCGATCAGATGATCATGAAGTACACGTAAGGCATGAAAACAAACAGCTCCTACCGTCCTCTGTCCAGGAACCTGCTACCTTACACAATTTATGGCAGCTGTATTTCCCAAACACACAAGTCATTACAAAGCCTCTACTCTTTTGTAGGTGTGGGTGTCTCTGTTTGAACTGATTGTTCCTATGCTACTCTGAAAAACTCTGACTTTTGCTTCAGAGACCAATTACAAAATAAAAGAGAAAAGGAAGGAGTCATGGGGATTGAGGAAAAGAAAGAAGGAAAGAAGGAGAAAATAAGAAAAGAACACTCCCCAATACACCAAAACAAAAATCAAAGCAAAACCGATAAACACAAATCCTGGTATTCTAGTATGAATTGTGGAGCATTTCTGGAAATAACATCTTTATTTTCCCATAACAAAAACTTGAATGCACAGAACAATGTAAATACAAAGTGCTAAAAAACTGAGGTGACATCCTTTCAAGATTTTTTACATCTATAAACTCAATCATTTTATATCTTCATGAGGGAGACTCTTCCTAAATTAAATAGTGGAAAAGATTTGGAAGGTAGTTTAGCGGTAGAATGCTCAAGGGCATCGAGGTTGGATCTCAAGCACTATAAACAGAAGAGAAAGGAAGATATAAAGCTTCACCATCATTGTATATTGCAGATGAGGTCTTTTAAAAGTCATTTATTTAATGTACTGATTTGGTAGACATAATCCCCCATATTGTACGTGGACACCCACACACATATACACAGGTACTCACACACACACACACTTTCCAAGTGTCTTTCTGCATTGAATTGAAACAGAAACTTTAAGAAAGTAACAAAACTAGAGTGTGTTTAATTAAACACAGAGAGTAATGCAGGGGGAACAAGGGCCACATATGTGGAGTTAGAGATTGGTGATGGCTGACAGTATCTTTGTAAGTATGAATGGATGGAAAAATTTTAGCTGGTCAAAATATTGCCCACTGAGAAATTTTTGAGTTGGTTAAATTGGCTTTCATTTAACTTTTGGTTCAGAGTATATGCTCATAAAATTAATAAGACAGCCAACTAATAAATAAACATATAGGAAAACTCAAAATTGCTGAAGAATGTTAAGAAAAACATTAGACATCAAGCATAATTGAAAAACTTCAAATGAAACCATGATATTCTATTTGAGTTTAAAATTTGAAGATTTTGAAAATTTCTAATACTCAAGCATTTAAATGCACTGATGGTGATAATTAGACCCTTCTAGCTGGCAATTTAATAATACATATCCTTTGATTAAAATTTATATGAAAACATAAACAAAGCTGTGTATAGCAATTCACAAATAAGGATGTTTATATAGCACTATTTATTAAAAAAATTGGAAATAACATAGATGTTCCTAGACAGCAAAAATATTGAATAATTAAAATATTTGTATTAGTCATTTTTCTATAACTGGGACAAAATTCCTGACACCTTCAATTTAAAGAAAGAAAAGTCTGTTTTGGTTCACTGTTTCAGTGTGTCTAGTTCATGGTTTCCCAGCTCCAAGGCAGAAATGGCATGATCGAAGAGCCTAGTGGTGGAGAGCACATCGCGGTGGCCAGGAAATACAAAGGAAGGGAGGAGTCAGAGACAAGAACACATTCTTCCAATTCATGGCCCCAGGGACCCACTTATTTTGACCAGCCACCTCCCCCTCTGCCATTGAACATGAGATTTTGAGGGATGTTTCATATCTGAAGCATAGCATTTCATTCCAAAAAAACAAATATACATCTTTATTCAAAATCCATTTAGTCTCTGTCCAAGAGTCACTGAAGTCTTAACAGTTCCAGCATTGCTGGGAGCCACTGTGAGAATCAGAAATAAAGTTAAATATTTCCAACATAGAACAACGGAGGACAAACTCTCCTATTTCAAAAGAGAGGAAAAAGGGTACACAGAAAAATCAGACCCAAACAAGCTGAAAGTCTGCAGAGAAAACATTAAATCTTGTAGCCGAAGGCCCTGTATCCATGGCAGGTTAGCATAAGATGTTAGCTCCAAAGGGCTTGAGCAGCTTTGCTCCTATGAGCTTGCTAGTTGCAGCCTGTATGACCACTCTTTCAGGTTGGCTCTGCTCACTTCCTGTGCCTTTTCTCAGCAGATATTCCAAACCAGCTTCTAGGTTTCTGCTTCACCTTTCTGTTCTCACCACTTCACGTGTGGCATTTTCATGGGCTCCTGAGAGATACTGTGCCCCTATCACACAATTTTGTTTGCCCTCTCAGATCTTCTTCTGAAATCAGAGAGGAAGCCTCCATGAATCCGTAACTCTTGCATTTGCCTGCAGGAAAAACCAGTACCATGTGGATGACACCTAGATCAGCCACCAGCCTGAGCACCATCTTGGAACTCTTGAACTATGCAGCAATCTCTGAGTGCCTGGGTGGCTGGAACTTTGGGGTATATTTCCATCAGCATCTGTGAATGAGTAGACACCCCAGGGACTCTGTTCTCAAGTAGAAGATTTATAGGTTTTTACTCTTGCCCCTGCCCCTTGTCCTTGCCCCTTGCCCTTACTAATTTCTGAAATGACTTCATGGCATCTTTCTCTTTGTACCCATACAAAGTACTTGGCTTCTCTTTAATGCTAGTCCCTTCAGCACCCATGCTCTCTTTTCCCTCAATTTTGCAGGTCCTTTAATTCTAAGACTAAACTTTTCAAATCATGCTGTTTGTTCCTAACTCTCACAGTAGATCTGACTAAATCACCAATAGTACTCATGCTTGAGTGTTGAGATGCCTTTTACTTTTCTTCATCAGATTAATTTTATTCTGTCAATTTGAATCTCAGTCTCAGAACATGAGCAAAAGGTAGACAAATTTTCTGCCAGAGGTTAACACATATATCCTCTAGTCTAGCTACCAATCATGGTTGCTAATGGAAACCTCCTGAGCCTGGCCTTTACCGTCTGCATTTTTGTTAGCATTCTATCTCCTGAGTTCTAACCAGTATCATACATCAAGCACTGCTCACCGCATTCTAGGGTTTTCTCAGTTTGCACCTCCAAATTTTTCCAAACTCCTCCTGTAAACCAGTTCCAAAATCTTCTCAAGTGGATCTTCAAGTGCAGTCGTAGCAACAGTCTCAATCCTAGCACCGATTTCTGTGTTAGTCATTTTCCCAGAACAGGAACAAAATACCTGACACAACTTTAAGGAAGAGAAGTTTATTTGACTCATAATTTCAGTGAGTCCAGTCTATGACTGGTTGCCTTCAAAGCAGAAACAACATAGTTGAAGAGCCCAGTGTGGGAAAATTACTCAGAGCATGATTGCCAGGAAACAATGAAGAGGGAGCAGCCAGGTAGGAGAGAGCACCCTCACCAGTCACGCTCCCAGTGACTTGCCCCTTTTGCCTGTGCCCCACCCCTTTATGAGAGACTTTTGGGGGACATTTTACATCGAAACCTTATCTATATTAAAGCAATGTAATTTGCTACTATAGATAGTTTTAGAGCATTTACTGATATAAGGAAATGTTCGTATTGTAATGTGAAAAAAGGTAAAATTTAAAATCTGTATTTAAATAACAATCTTGACTTTATAAAAAATAATGAAGTATTAATTTTATAGTAAAGACATGTGTGGCTTGTGCATAACTATAATATTCATCTATATTCTATTTTGTTTTCCAAATATTCTATAATTAAAATTCATTACTCCTCTATCAAGAGAATTAAAACATTGATCTATCATTTCCTTCATTACCACATCCAAATGTCACCTTATCCTGTGTGTCATATTTGTAGTTTTACAAATTCCTAATGCTTCATATTTAACACTGCATTTTAATTTTATTTATTTGTCTGTGTATCACCTCATCAAATATTTACTGGATGCATATGGTGTCCCAGACTTTATCTTCAACAATGAACAAATAGAATCTTTGTTTCTGTGATTTCTATGATCCAGGTTACAGTTTCTCTAAGTGAATATTTCAGGGGCAATTGAAAAAGGTGGCTATTTTGCCTTTTTAGGGCAGAACATTCTAAAATATTCAATTCTTCTTTGTCCTTTCTGGTCTTTTGCTGACTTTTCCCATAGAATGCAGTGTTGGAGTATCCACCTATAATTATGGATTTGGTTTTTTATTTCACTTTTATCAGTTTTTTCCTCCATATAATTTCAGGCTCTGATGTTAGGTACATAGATTTTTGGGACTGCTATAATTTCTTAGTGAATTGATCTTTTAATAATTATGTAGCATCAATTTCCAACCTGATAACTTTCGTTATCCTAAAGTCACCTTTGTTTAGTTTAGTAATGAAATTTTCTTTGGATTACTGTTTGTATGGTTTATTTTCCTATCCTTTTACTTTTAACTTACCAATATATTTTAAGTAGATTTCTTTGGGTAGCATTTCCTATATTTCTAATCCATTCTGACAACCTTTGTCTTTAAACTAGTATTTGATGACTAGTGGTATAATTCACGAGTAGACTGTTTTCCTAGCATATGTGAGATCCTGGCTCAATCCCTAGCATTGCAAAAATAATGAATAAATAAAGTGATTTTTTTAGTCCATCCATATGTAATGTAGTTAGTGATAATAGTTGGATTAAAGTCTATCAATTTCTTGTTTTTATTGTTTTCTCTGTAGTCTCTTTCTTTTCTTTCTTAGCATCACTTCTATTTAGCAGTCCATTTAAATCCCATTATTGCATTTATACCATACATTTATATTTCCTTTAAAATTAATGTACAAACATAGACATATAAAAGTTTATAATTAGGTTAGCTAAAAGATAGATAGATAGATAGATAGATAGATAGATAGATAGATCTTCTCAAAGTATACATGGAACTAATATTTAACCACTTCAAGTAGAAGATACAAAACTAACCACCACCATACACATCCTTTCATGTTACGTTTATCTTCTAGGTTATATCAATATGCACTGCAAACCTCACAAGCTGGTGTGAGGTTTCAAATATTTGCTCTCAGTTATTCTACATACTATAAAGAAATTAAGGTGAAAAAATATTCTCCCATTTTCCAGATCTTGACCATTTCTTTGGTCTTTATTTGGAAAAGTCCAAGCTTCCATCTGGAATCTTCCATCTGAAAATTTCTATCCCATTGGAAAAACTTATGGAGTAGGTTTGCTGTGGATGAATCTTCTTAGTGTTCATTCTTCCAGGAATGTCTTAATCTGATCTTTATTCGTGATGGGCAGAATTCTGTTCAAGGGTAGGATGTATAGTTCAGTGGCACAGTGTCTGACTGGCAAGCACAAGGTCCAGAGTCCACTTCCTGGTAGCAAAATAAATAAATAAATTACATTAAAATTCTGTTTGAAAACATTTTTCTTTCAGTATTCAAAAGTGTTACTCCATTGCAATCTATATCCGCCCTTATCTCTGAGGAGAAATTTGCTGCCATTACATATGGCCTCTATTTCAGCCTGTTGCTTTCTTCTCTGGCTGCCTTCAGGCTATTGTCCTTGCTCTCCTTTTCTAACTACTTTGTTACCTTGTATGTGGACAAATATTTCTTTGAGTTTATCTCATTAGGATGCAATTAACATTTGAATTTCAGAATATTGAATCATTTACATAATTTCTTTGAATATTTTGCCTGTATCATGCTATTTCTGCTCTTGCTCAGTATCTTTGATGACATGATTATTCTATTGGTGTTGACAAGGACATCCTAAAGCTTTATTCAATTTTTTCAATCTTTCATCACTTAAAGTCAGATTAGATAATTTTATTGAAATTTCTTTACATTTAAAGACCTTTCCTCCACCATCTCCATCCTGCTATCCAATATATTTAAAAGTTTTTTCTTATTATATTTTTAGCTTTAAATTTTCTCCTTGAGTCTTTTCATATCTTCTATTTCTTTGCTACAGTTTCTACCTTTCATTTAATTTAATGTAATCAACCTGTCTTTTTGGAGCATGGCTAAAATGTCTTCTCTAATGTCTGGAAATTCTAACATTGTGTCATCTCAGATTAGCATCTGTTGACTGTCCTTTCCCTCGCAAGTTGGAATTTTCAGTGGTAGTCTTTCTTATGTTGAACAATTTTAGATTGTATTCTGAACATATTGAATATTGTTGTGAGGCTCTTGGTCTTAAGCTTTGTAGCTATTATGGATAATGATTTTTTTAAAATGTATGACTGATTGGGTTGGGTTTAGACCACAAACTGAT
Source organism: Hydrochoerus hydrochaeris (assembly GCA_004027455.1). Taxonomy (NCBI): domain Eukaryota; kingdom Metazoa; phylum Chordata; class Mammalia; order Rodentia; family Hydrochaeridae; genus Hydrochoerus; species Hydrochoerus hydrochaeris. The sequence continues at coordinate 4,869 of PVLA01011898.1, read as the reverse complement.
GATGGCTTTCTGGGCCCTCTAGTTTCGGTGTCAATTCAGTCACCAAAGCCATCCTATTGCTCTTTGTATCTGTCCTGCTGGTGGACCACCCAGTGACCAACGCTCCCCCTTCCCCCCAACTCCTTTCTTTGTCTTCTGGTCAAAAGCTGTGATTTTGAATCACACACTGTGCATGTTTTACTCTTTGTTCTGCCTCTCAAGATAAAGGGTGAGGCTTAACAAAGGAGAAAGAAGCCAGGAGGAATCCTCCCATGCTCTTGGCTCAGGGTTTAGTGTTTGTTCTCCTGGTGTTGCTGTCACTTCTGCCATTGGCATCTCTTTTGTTACACTGTTGCTATCATGGATGTGAGGAAAGAAAACTAAACAAGGCACAAACAACAACAGAACTCAAGGGAGTGTTGACAAGCTTCTACTGAAAGGATCAAACTTCATGCTCTTTGGATTGGAGAGACAGAGCTTCTCTCAGAGCTCCCTATGTGTGTACTCCACGTGCACTTCTCTGTGTGGGGTTCCTGCCAGGCCAGTGTTATCTTGGTTCCCCACACTGCCTGGAAGAATTTACTTTTCAGAGTCCTCAGACAGATGCTCCATGCATACTGCTTAGTATCCTTAGTTATTTAAACAAGAGACAGGAAGAGGTATGCGACTTTAGTAGCACTGCAACTTTTATTTTCTTTAAGTTTACATTTATTTGTCTATAAATAGATGCACTCTGAGTCTATGTGGATGAGTGTTTATCTGTTCAGCTTTACCATCTTAACATAAAGTTTGGGGGAAAGTTCTAATTCAATTTCTTTCTGATTTTCCTACTTTTTCCTTCACACATACAGGTGTTTAGTTATTTTTTAATACCATGGTGTATTATAAAGCTCTTGCTAAAGCAAACTGTGACCCATATGCCCAAATGCATCAAGGCAGGCACCCCACTTCCACCCTGGGAATAATTTAAGCAGAGGACATATGAGTCCACTTAACTGTCCTCTAGACTTATATAAGGCAAAAGTACTATTTATCAATATGATTTTTAGGAAGCAAAAATGCCATCAATTTACCAGCATTACTCATTTTATCAGCATAGCACCTTGCTCTTATGGACAATAAAGTATGGTTTTCAATGCAAAGTGGTCCAAAAATTTATATAGATGAAATTTTTTAAAAGCATCCTGGTCTCCTTAAAGATAAAAGGAAATAGCTGCAAGTGTGAGTCATGAATTAATCATCCATTAGTAAAAGTTAGAAAGAAGTTGAACTAATAAAATCAAAATCATACAGTCATTAAAAGAAGCAGTGAAAAGTAGCATCTTAAGAGAGTTTTGCAAGAATGGAGCTGATGTACAGACACCCACTCCCAGACTTGTTTTTCATTTGGGAACATGAAGAAGAGCTTAGTGGAAGAATAATGGTAAATTTAGGTTCTATGTTCCTTTTCCCTAGTATCTCCTCCTCCACTTGAAGAAAATAAATAGATAAAAGAGATTTGGTTAATGGTCAACCTGTAGGCTGTTTGCACTGGGTTTGGGGATATGTAGTCAAATAAGCATTAAGACCTCTTAGCTGTTTACAAGCCTAGCAGCCAGACTTGGGGAAACTAATTATTTAAACACTTAGGTAACAAAATAAGGATCATTTAGGGATTTTTTTTCTGCTTTTTTGTGTCTCGCTGTGATTTGTGATATAAAAATGACTTCTTAAAGAAAAATTAACCACTTTCCCTTGCAGCAAGACAATGAACTGAACGTTGGGGCCCTAAGAATGCCTCGTTACCAAGAGCCTGAAGGCAACTTGTAGAATTGTTACTGTAGATAATGGAGATAATACGGGGGAGAGAGGAATTATTTCTCCTGAAAACAAAGCAAAAAATAAGACCACAGATTTTTCTTGGAATATTTGAACCATAAGCATCGTAATTAGGAATATTTGGCTAGCTTTTCACATCTTGGACCCTCATGAGGTCATAAAGACAGTAATAAGAATTCTAATGCTATTGTGCTATCATTTTCTATCGTCAGCTTTTTCAGTTAGATATTACAATTTTATGGTGAGACTGTGTAACATATATGAAGAGAAAGATTCTTCAGGTCGTTCCTTAAAGAACCTCAAACAGTGTACGTTTTACAGAGCCCCGGAGAAACCATGCATACTCTTGCACTAAGGAGTCAGAAAAAGCCAGCTGAAATTTTGAGTTCCTGTGCTTTTGACTGGAGTTTTGTTGCATCGATTCAGTTATATTTACTAGGCAAATGTTGACTCTGAGTTCTGAGTGACAGTTCTACGTGATATTAATGAATACACACAGAGAATAACAATTAAGAAGTAGCATGGTAGCAAAGTAAAAGCTCACATGAGTGTAGCAGAAGGTCTCCCTGAAGTTAAATGATCCAGAATCTACTAGCATTTGCTGCCAGGCTCAGCACCTTTGGCAATAGCTAGCTCACTATTCTCTCACTCTGTGTATAAGGAGTCTGACTCACACCCGAGAGGTAACTCATCAGTCTCTCCTTCGCAAAGGAGTTTCAGTCTAGAGATGTGTCTGACAGAGGTAATGGGTTATTGATTTTTGTACTGCCATTGAGTAAGGAGTACTTTCTTCTGTATCTCCGTTCTTACGGTAACAATGAAAAGACAAGTTTCTAAACTACATGGGTTTCAAAATGACAGTTTTGCCTCTGGAGATGGTCAGTTCTCAAATAATAAAATGAAGACTCATTGGCCATTAAGCTAAAAAGAACACAGACAACCTGTTAGTTAAACTCTCTCTTCCCTGAACTTGTGACTCTGCCAGGTGGTTCAATAAATAGAACCTGGGTCTTGGTGTCCTGGGTTGTCTTCTAACTAGCTTCATCTGGTTCCTCTTATAGAAAAGAAAGAATATTACTACACTTCTTGTAGGGTTATAATAGGTTTTAGATGAAAAATATATACAAGTTTAGTAAATACCTGTTTTTACTCAGGTAGTGAGTTTTCTCTCACTATGCCTTATATATCTTAAATCTAGTGCTGTTTGGTATAAGACAAGGAGAAAATATTGTTTGTCTATATCATAGAGAGGTAAAAGCAGAATTACTCTAAACTATCTGCTTATATATCACATGAAAGTTTTGTGAACAAAATTGTTGGGAAATGCTAAGATAGCCTCATCTACTGCCCGAATTCTTGAAAATAACTTCGTATTACCAATAGGAAATATTGGGTGAAGTAGTTCTTAAATTTACTTAATGCCAGAATCATATTTTCATCCAAAATATGGGACTAGAAACATGAAGAGTTAATACAGAAGACATATTTGCATAAACTCAATATAGCACACCATTATCTTATTTGACTTCTATATGCCTACCCCATAGAAACCTGATAGAAACAAATGTGTGTTATGTACATTACTGCATGAACCCTATATGCTGCAGGGTTCATGTAGCAACTTTCCATAGGTGACTGCTGACCTCTGTTTGAAGAAGAAACTTCACCATCTCTCAAGTAGCCTCTTACATTCTCCATATCTCTCACAGTTACAAAAGTCACTTTTATGTTGAGTGATCACCTATTTGCTTGTGATTCTTGTCTAGTCATCATAGCTCTGTTTCTGAGGCCATTTAGGATCTGTATAAGATATTCAAATCACAGTTTGTTATTACAGGACACGGCCAAGCATACTATAGTCCCACATTAGGACCACGTCCTTCCATTCTAGCCCAGCTTCATTAACTCTAAACTGTTAATCCCAATCATCCTTAAACCATCTTTCACAGAGTAGATTTAATTACCTGCTTTCCTTATTTAAAGAATTACTAAGCCCGCCTCAGGGGCAGGCTGCCCCCAACCACCGTGGACCCGTCCTGCCACCGGGAAATCAGCGCAAGCCCACCTCAGGGGAGGGCTGCCCTCAACCACCACCAAGGGCCTGCCCTGCCACCGGAACTCAGTGCAAGCCCGCCTCAGGGGTAGGCTGCCCGGAACCTCCACCAAGGGCCCACCCTGCCACCGGGAACTCAGCGCAGGCCCGCTTCGGAGGAAGGCTTCCCCGAACCTCCACCATGGGCCTGCCCTGCCACTGGGAACATCAGAAGATCTCAGCGGGCTCCAGTTAGTGTGAGAAAATTTGGAACTTTGCTCCCAGGTGGCGAACCTTGGACTACAGTGGGCTGACTATATCAGTGTGGTGAGTATACCGCTGAAATAGAGGTGTACAGGGGATAAATAGGGCCAGTGGTAAAACCCCCTCCAACTAACTGTAAGACTTTGGTGTGTCTGAAAAGAGTGTGTGTGATCCTCTCTTACACATAAAAAACACCAGGCAGAGTGAAAATGACTAAACGAAAAAGCAAAATGCAGTCTCAAACATATAGTTCACCAGAAGCAAGTATAGGAGACATTGAAATAGAGGACCCCAAAAGTAACACACCGGGAATCTCTGAAAAGATAGCCAGTGAAATAAAAAAAAAAACTGCATCAGGCTATAGAGGAAATCAAATTAGAAATACTCTCCCATGTAAAGATAGAAATAACTTTAGTAAAGGAGTTGTTGAATGCAGCTAAAGAAGTACTAGAGAAAAAAGTACATGATCATGGGAAACTGATTGAAACTTTGAATGAACAATATAGAAAAGAAGCAGAATTCATGAAACAAACTCAAAGAGACATCCAAGAAACAAAAAATTCTATTGAAAGTGTGTAAAACCGCCTAAAGGAAGTGAGGACAGGATTTCGGACCTTGAGGACAGGATCACAGTTAGTGATCAGGAAAGGATAGAACTTTTAAAAATAACAAAGCAGCATGAAATGACAATCCAGAAGCTTCATGATGATGCCAAGAGCAACAATATAAGAATAATGGGCATTAGCAAAGATACAGGAGTCCAGGCAAATGACATA